>CP092870.1:102261910-102391452 GCA_030710605.1 Cordylochernes scorpioides | reverse complement strand
TAAATTACACTTAATATTTGACTTTATAAACTTTTATCTTCTTTACCCGAATTCTTTCACTTTGTTTTGTGTTTGAATTTATTAGGCATCTAATCTACATCATCATTATCTCTCTCTGCTCGCGAACTTTGCTTTATTAGACATTATTCCAGTGGTCAAATGTTGAATTTCTTTCCTATTCTCTCCGGAATTGTTATTTAATATTATTTTTATTATAATTTGTGGGAAAACTTTCTTTATTCCTCTTTTGTTTTATTTACACATCCATTTAAGAGTATATATTTAGTTGTATAGAGTTATATATTTCTATATTATATTTGTGTAAAAGAATCAAATATATTTTTATAATTAAATGTTTTAATAAACAATCCCCCGAAATGTATACGTGTTTTAGCATCTCTGGATTAAAAAAAAAAGATTTTTTAGACAAAATTATGGAATAAAATTTAATCATTTTAAGTTTAAATTTATTTCCGAAATATGGTGCAAGCTATTCACAACGTCAAATTTGTGATCAAAAGATGCATTTTCCCTAGAAATATCCCATTTTAGGAAGAATCCCGCCCAAAAAGGAAACTGAAATTAAATTATAATTTGATGACGTAAATGATTTATAAAATATTTCTGAAGCTTAATAGACCTTTATCTTTGAAACTTTATATTTTGCATTTGTTAAGTAAAGATGACAGTTATTTTTAAAACACCTTATTAAATTTATTCATAAATCTATAATAATATTTCACGTAGTTTAAAATCATTTTTCCATTAAAATAAACTATTTTTGATGTTAAATTAAAAGTAAACATAAAATATTTAATTTTATAAATAATATATTTGGTAAATGAAAAGATAAGCAGACTTCTGGAGCGTACATGAGAGAGAATAATGGGTGTTAAAATAAGAAACATTAAAAAAAATTCCTTAGAATTTAACATGGATCAATTCTACCAGCCATTGAAGAAATTTATCACTTTACATTATAAAATAATGATCTTATGGATATGGGCGCCATTTTGTCTAGGCCTAGGTAATCCCTAACACTTTCAGACATAAATCAATTTGTATGAATATATTTTAATAGAATATTTCTATTCATTTCTATTCATTTGTAAAATGCTTTAGTTAATTTTTTGCTCTTCCTCTCAAATATAATTTTCTAAATTACACGAATGAACAGCGCTGTCTCTTTAATAAAAGGGATTTAATATAATATAGAAAATATAGAAAAATTCACAAATTATTATTTCTTTTTATAGCCACACACATGAATTATAGATTTAAAATATTTTTATATTAAAATTTCTAAAATACTAAATAACGTAATATTTTATCCTATTTTTCTCCGTGATTAGAAAAAGAATATTTTAAAGCAATTTAGGTAAAGTTATAATCTCTCTGAGACATATATTTAAATGACAAAACTTAATACATTTTTAATAACAGCAAATAGAAAGCTGTTATTAGTGTCCATCAAGTAGAGAGTTCGACATTTGGTGACTAAATACTCTCCAATTATATGTGTGCTATGATTATATTCAAATAAGGACATTATTCTAAAATGCAATCCGGAGCCACTTATATTTTATGTCATTAGAATTATGTTAAAGAAACTATATATTTTTAAATAATATTATATTTATAAAACTAAATATCTTAATATAAGTTGAAATTTTCAATATTAAAATTATTATTACTATTTTAATTTTTCATAATTTTAGTTCATTAAAAATAGAAATTGCACAGAATATTTTTCTAAATGGTGATTCCTTTTTTAGAATGTTATCATCATCTATTTTTAATTTGGTAGTAAAGAAATTTCTTATGTTTATTAATTTGGATAATTTTGAATATATATTTATTCGTTTTCAAAGTTGAAAATATATTTATATTTTTAGAATTAAATATAAAATTTATTTTATATCGTATATATATATATATATATATATAAAGTTCTAAAATATTTTAAATTTTTCAATGCGAAAATTTATCAACGTACTTGTTTTGGTCGAAATTGGCCTTTATTCAAAATTTATACGCTTTATATGAAAATGTAAGTCCATCTTATAATTTATAAGGAAATAAAATAATACCTAAATTATTCAACACTTTTTTATTATTAAAATAGGTTTGCCGCTATTTCATATTTCTGTATTTTCCACAAAATGTATTATTAAGTGGTTTTGTGATCATTTATAATGAATATAAAATACGGGAAATAAAGATATTATTTCGCTTATATAATATTTTAAAAGAATTTTAAAATAAAATGTCTAAAAAATAGAGTAATTAAAATAAAATTATTAAGATAAAAGCTAAAAATATATATATGTATAATTGGTAAAATATTTTTAATTCATAAAATATCGATTTGAAATGAAAATGTTGTTATTAAAGTAAAAACCTTATATATAAATGGCTATATATATTACATTTCAACAAACCCTTAATAAATATTCAAATTATACACTGAAATACAATTGTAATATAATGAATGCATTTAATTTTTTTAACGTGAAAGATAGTTTTATATAATTTATAATAATAAATCATAAATATGGAATATATATTTTATTCCTGATAGTAACTAAATAGATGATAAACTTTTGATTTTTCTACATCAATACACATCCTGGTTTAATATTGAATATTAGTATACATTTGATATCGATATGGTTTTTTTTTTTTTCATTAATTTTACCGAATTTCTCATTTTTTGTCGACCGGCAATATTCGGTATTTCTACATCATTTAAATTAGTGTTTCCGTGTCAACCAATCACAACCATATTTAGTACGACGTCCTTGTGTACACACACACAAAGGCAACTAATTATTGTAACCATGTTTATTTTCCTCTGAGAGCATCCTCAATAAATTAATCGACAATTTTATCGAAATGGCAAAACAAGTTTGAAGAATTAAAAGATGCTCTACAACGTTACGTTTCTTTATTTACTCGGCTAGCTGTTATCTTCCACAGGCCTCTACATCTTGCAATCAGAAGGTAGAAGAAGTTTATATAGTATGTATAATATTGTAACCCCGCGCGATGGAAGTATTTGATATTATTTGCTCCTTTTTAAATATAGTAGAACCTCCCTGTAAAGGACACCTAGTTGCAGAGCCAAAGTGTCCTTTAGGGAGAGGTGTCCTCTTACTGGAGAGTTGTTAAATAGTAAAAATGGTATTTTTGGAAATGAAAACTGTCCTTTGTAGAGAGGTGTCCTCTAGCGCGAGTGTTCTCTTATGGAGGTTTTACTGTACATCTATTTGATTGAGTTTAATCTAATGTTGGATGTTCCATCCCATTTACACACAAAAAAAACTATGTAATCCATAGAAATATAAAGAATTGTTAGTTTGTTAAACATTAGTAGCTGGAGACCAGTGGACGAGGTTTCAGCTATCTCAAAAGTTAGCCAAGTTATCGTCCCCGATCTTTTATTTTAACTCATATAGATCTGATTGGTCAATATATGAAATATTTAGTGGTAATAAATTCGGCGTGTGCAGTAATTCCCAACTCGGACGGTCTCTACACAACTTGAACGTGGATGGCTGTCTTGGATTCAAGCAAGATTCCAGCGATGTCGGTATTCCACTTGTAGATACAGCTGTAGGCAAATTACGCGGGAACTTGGTGAGCAACCAGAACACTCTTTGCTCGAGTCCGCCTGCACAAGTCTCTGACAGCTTCTCTCTGAACTTTGACATGGCACAGCTCTAAATATTCTTAAAATATATAATTGTGCAAAATTCACAATATACCAATCAGAATAATTGCAATATGTTGCTTTATTGAGTTAAAATGGCAAGCTTTCTGGAGTAAGCTCATTATCAGGTTAATTGTTTCCACAATGCCTACAATATATATATATAGCTCTGCTGGACATTCAGACTACATCTACACAATAGCGGAATGTAATTTAATACGTATCACACCAATGTTTTAAAAGTATATTTGATTGCCACTCACTTCTATGTCTTCTCATGCTGGTTAAAAGTCAAATATTTTTACAATTTATTTCAAAGAATTCTTTCCTTATATAATATCCATCTCTCTCTTTATAATTTATTTTAAAAAACTAAATGTGTTAATTATGCTTTGAAAAACAAATTATAATCATATCAATAAGCTTTATATATACTATCCTTTCATATATTTTTTCCAAAATAATATACATTTATAAAACATATATAATACCGAAGAATTATATAAAAAGATTATAGCATTGTGCTTTGTCATGATGGCACAATGTAACAGTTGGTGACTCCATGTTGTCCACTGGGTAGATGACGGTGGCCTTTCAAACATTGTTGAAGCAATCCGTCAAACATTAGACAGACAGACTTCCTATGTCCGTAGTATTCCTTTGCAGTACACGTCGAGCTACAATATGCAAATCGACTCTGTCATCTTTCCACTTGGAAACACCTTTAGTGAAGAAACCTGTACGAACAAACGATTTCGTCAATTAGAGCCGGGGACATTTTTACCTGAAAGTACATTGATGTATCCAGTAGTTTGAAATGGTATCAAACTGTAGGTACATATGTTTATAAATATAGTCTCCAAACATCTCTAAGGTGTTATGAATATAATGTTGTTGAAGAGATAGAGGATTGAAGGCGTGAAAATAGGAAAGATAGTTATTTACTTATCAAGTAAGTTTTTATTTTAAATTACTTGAAGCAAATTATACATTAAATATTTATATATCATTTATAAAATGAATCCTATATTGGTGAATTAAAAAATTATATACATATTTACAACAATGACAAAGTATTCTAAATCTATGGTCAAAAATAAAAGAATAGTCATTGATGAAAGTAAAATACATGTTTTTTAAAATAAAATATTTGCATTTTATATTATATAATATATATATATTAAGCATAAGGGTCTGTCTTATAATAAGTGCAGATTTCCATTGCTAAATTTGGTGTAAATAACATCATTTTTCATTCCATCAAGTTGGTCAGCGATGGCCCAGTTTAGATATTCTGGAGACTGACCACTTGTAAACATGCCCGCTCAATGATTGTCGGAATATGTTTGTATACTGTACCGTCGGCACGGGAGGTGGTTTCATCATGTTGTTTTGTGGTAGCAACTTACTGAACACTCGTGAATGGTTAACTCTTCTATAGGCAGAGTTTACAGTAGCTGAAATGTGCTCTCTCTTTTAAAGGAGCAATAGGAGCATATCTTGTTGAGACTATCATGGAGGTTTTGGAGATAGACCCGTAATTTCCTCCTGACTTGTCAAGGTACAACCTCGACGGCAGCCTTGAAGAGTCGATAAACCATTTAAAGCTTTGAGAAGCCACGTTGGTTAAATCCACGTACCAAAACTTTTACGAACTTAATATTTATCGTCTAATAGCCTTCTTCATCTTACCAGTAAAAATTACTACTGCAATATTTTTAAAGGGAAAATATTGCCGCATTAATATACAAGTTATTCTAGAAATCACACAGATTTCTATATGTCTATTTCACAAGACGTAAACCAATTCTTTTTTGGGGTTTCGAAAGAAGCAGCACTCTCTGATAAAGGCATGTGCTGTGTACCGAAATTATCGACAAAATATTATTTTAGATTCAAAATACAGCCGTTGAAATTCTTTATATTGTAACATTTAGTGGTAGTGTGTGATGAGGACCGGGCATGACACACTTTTCTTTGTTCTCGGGACATGTCCGCCCAGGTATCACCATGTCTGACGCTAAGACGCCACCTAGCGTCCAGCTGTAAGTCTTCGAAATTGTTCTGGTTAACCGGACGCTAACTTCACCGGACTGTATTTGTACTCTGTAAATGGTGTTTTAAATATATATTTGGAATAATTCTTAAAATATATATCTGTTATATTTATATAAAAAAAGAGAGATTTTTTTTATTTGTACCCAATATTTCGATGGGCGTCCATCCTTAACGATGTTTTGTTTTTGAGATTGCTACAATTTCCGTGGGAGCCTCCCTACAAACTCTTTGTTCGGGGGGAAAAACGTCTTTTAGTAAATGGCCAATTTTATTGTTTTCTCCGGGAAAGCGGGTGAGGAGATTGCCGAACGAATTAAAATGAGATGATGAAGCGAGAATATTCATCGGAAACTGAGCCGTAAAAACTTGGAATCTATTAAAAGGGGTCGTAGAAAGGTGTTCAGTGTTGTATCACCATCTTCATGGTTCCGAATTGGCAGCGTTTTATTTCCAGATATTTTATGACACTCTCACAAATATGTCGAAGCCAACTAAGAATCAGGTCAATCGAAGTTTGAAGCGAGTGTGGCTCAAATCTAGAGTGGATGTTCAATCAGAATGGAATGTGTTGAATTCTAAGGGATAGGTTGGTCCTGACTGAAGTTTGCCATGTTGGGCTGTCAGGTTGACAGGGTGTTACACAACGGACGGTCACCTGGGTGAATCCTTGGCTGGCGATGTATTTATTCCGCAAAGTTTCCTAATCATACTTTTAATATTGTAAATTGTGGCCATTTTGAATAGATAGCTAGCTGGAATTTTATTATCTATAATATGGTTGGTGTGTTCTTTATATAATGGTTCTTCTTTATTGGTGCCCTCTCTCTCCACAGAGATCTAATTATTATAAATTAGTCTTTTATTAGATTATCTGGAAATTATTTATTTTTTAAAAATCCATTTGAATATATAAATACCATCTATATATAAATAGATGCCAAACAAGGCGTGCTGAATCTCAGTTGTTTGGTTTATTGATAGTCCTTCTTGTGTTTGTTGCTGAAAAGTCTGTATCTCCCACTCTTCAATTATCTTCCGCCGTTCTTTCGTTCCAATCATGTTTCTGGTCAAGAAATCTCTTTGTTGATTTTGATCATTTCTCTCTCACCTCGTGTAGCGAGATTCTAAACGGACATTGTTAAATGTGTCATTACAAAAATATATTTAAAAATGTATTTAAATAATTATGGTTAACTTAATGATGGCTGGACTAGCGGCGGTGGAGTGATCAGTGAGGTATACAAACAAATATTCCAACGTTCCCATGTGTATAGTGAGTAGATAGGAGGCATGTGTTTTAGCACAAATATTTCTTATTCCCTTCGAGACGTTATTTACAAATGTCTGTATTCCAATGTAGCCAATATTACAGTCGTGCAAATAGATAGCCTGTGCCAGCTGTCTAACCTAACAATGGTAACATCTTTGTTAGTGTTATGTTGTAATATCAGTAGTTTTCTTCAATAGCCTTCTTTATTTATACCTACTAGAAGTGGTAGGAACTTTCCGAGTGTTCCAGTTGTAGTACAGATGGTGAGAACAGGGGCTGCGACTTCTTGCTACTTCCAGTATCTACTTATGCAATTGTATGGAATTCGACAAGTTTCTGTTGGGACGGTACTTGCTGGGGCGGTATATTTGAGTTTGTTTGGACATGGATAAAAAATAAGGACTAACATTCGGCAAGTATAAACATTGTTGTTTAAAGAGAAGAGTTCATTCGTACTATTTAGCTACTTGATGTATATTTCGTATGACTAGTCAATATTATATTTAATTTTGAATATTGACCGGTCAAATATAATTATTTGATTTATCATCATCTCCTGATTTTTTATAGTTTTCTGGTTGGCGGTAAACAAATGACCGCGTTTTTCTTTTGTTATATTTTATATAATTAAGTTGTTTATTATTAACTGCTGTATTAAATGTAATACTGAAATAAATAATTTATTAATCCTAAGGAATGTTGTCTAAATGAATACAAGAATAGAAGCATAAAGGTGAGTTGGAATAATTTGCTTAAAGAACGACGAGGTAATTTTAAATACACAACAGTAAATTGGCGACGAGGATGGGATAGGAAATGTATTAGAGTTTTAAAACTGTTTTGGATGTTTCTCCACTTGTTGTCATACGAGCCACATCCGATGCAGGTGATAATCACTAGTTGGCCTGGAAGATATCCAGGGCATTGAAGCCTTCTTCAGGTGGGGTCTCAAACAGTGACTTCTGCGCCTCATATCGTTGGGCGCGATAATCCCGGATAAGGTTATCTATATCAACCCGCTTACTCAGCATGTTGCTGAGCCCCCGGTACTGTGAGTAGGACTCTTGTCCCCCGATATCTTTCAACAGAGCTATGGGCATAATATGCCAGATTAGGATAATTGGTTGATTTTACTATCCCAATATCACTCTTATATCCGTAAAACTTATTGGTCCCGACAGCCGCATAGGCACTCTTATACCGCCCCCATTCTGCATCGACTATTTTCTTTACTACATGCCACTTGAAATCGGGGAAGGATTGGATGGCTTCTTCTACAGCTTTAAACTGAGTCATCCCACGCCAGGATGCCTGGCTCAGTGTTACACGGAGTCTGATTGCCATAGACCCACAACACTGCTCCCACCGTTCGAAAAACTCTGCGGCAGCTACATCCGTGAAGTAAGAGCCGTAACGGCTCCAGAACTGCTGGCCTATAATCGGGTTGATCATCACCCTCACACCGAGATCAGCAGACATACCAGCCTGGACCTTAATCATAAAACTGCCGGGTAAATTACCTTGGCGGCAGTACGAGCATACGGCGGTCGTAAAAATGCTCATGAACTCCTCGTGCTGCACAGGAGTTTGATGCAGATCATACCATTCTAATAAGGCTATAGCACCGGCCTGATCAAAGTCAGCCATGTCCAAACCTACAGGCCAATTTTTACCGGGGAATGCCTCCGTCATGGCCGTTTGGACCTCAGCATATTGAGGCTTGTAATATAACTTCATACCTGCAATAAGGGCTTGGGTGGCAGATGCATCATCCATGAGCATTGAGTCGGGGAGATTCACGCAGAGCGCCTCACCCATAATATAAAGCTCCTTAGTACTGGCCTCCAGACCAGTAGCCATACCCAAACTCTGGGCGGCAATTAGAATTGCTATGTTCTTATTTGTGTTGAGTACAGGCCAAGCGTTGCCTCGAATAAGGCGCGGCAATGCATACTTCACTCGTTGCTGGGGTGGTATTACAGCGGCCTGGAAGTTAGCCTCCCGCAATAATGCAGCTGTCATGGGCCTTTGATTTTCACGTTGATTCATGATATTATTTAATGTATGGTATCCTCAGTGGGAACTGTAGTTCAAGAGAGTCGCTGTAAAAGAAGAATTTGGAGTGCGTACTTCAGAGAATCCAAGAGGCCGGGTTAAAGCTGAGAAAAGATAAATGCTCATTTCTGGCACCATCACTAGAGTATCTAGGTCATAAAATTGCAAAGGAAGGTCTCCAACCATTGCCCTCTAAAGTTGAAGCTATACAAGCCGCTCCAAGTCCAACCAACCTGACGGAGTTACGAGCATTCTTGGGTTTACTTACGTATTATTCAAGATTTATTCCTAACATGTCTTCCACTTTAGCACCATTATACAACTTGCTAAAAAAGGAACAGAAGTGGAAATGGGAAACCCCAGAAGAAAGAGCATTCAAGGACATTAAAGAAAAATTAGTCCATTCAACCTTGCTAGTACATTTCGATCCTCGAAAGAGACAAATTCTATCTTGTGATGCTTCCGGAGTAGGCATTGGTGCTGTGCTATCCCAAGTACAAGGGGACAATGATATACGTCCAGTGGCATTTGCATCTCGTACACTCACTCCAGCGGAGAAAAAGTACTCACAACTGGAGCGGGAGGCCTTGGGAATTGTATTTGGAGTAACAAGGTTTCGCAACTACTTGTTAGGAAATAGTTTTACTCTTCGCACAGATCACAAGCCGTTGGTAACCCTGTTTTCATAGAATAAGGGGATTCCAACTATTGCGGCAAACCGAATTCAAAGATGGGCCATCATTTTATCTGCTTATCAGTACAAGATTGAGTACATCAAGGGTACCTCCAATACAGAAGCTGATGTCTTAAGCCGACTTCCCATGTTCACTCCTGAACCAGATTCAAAGGAACCGGATTCAGAACCTGTGGAAATGGTATTATTGATGGACGCCTTAGACAGTTCACCAGTTACATCTGATGATATTCGGGCAAGCTTACCAGGAGATCCTGCTTTAAGACAAGCCTTGGATCATACTCTTCAAGGTTGGAGTGAAGAAACACCAAAGGAAATGGAACTCATGCCTTACTGGAGCCGTAGATGTGAGCTGGGAGCCTGTGAGGGTCTGTTGTTCTGGGGAAATCGTGTCATCATTCCTACAAATTTAAGAGCCAAAATGTTGGATGAATTACATAATAGTCATCAAGGCATTGTTGGTTAAAAAGTGTCGCCCGAACTTTGTTTTGGTGGCCTGGTTTGGACAAGGATATTGAAGAGACCGTTAGACGGTGTAACTGCTGCCAAAGCCATGCCTGCATGCCACCCCGAACTACACCAGTCAATTGGCCGCCCACCAACCAACCCTGGGATAGAGTTCATATTGATCATCTGGGGCCATTTGAACAAAACCTGTACCTGATTGTAGTGGACGCTTGTACCAAGTGGATAGAAGCCATTCCTGTTCCTAACACTTCCACCAGAGAAACCATCGAACAACTACGCTGTCTATTTGCCAGGTTTGGCATTCCAAGAACACTAGTATCTGATAATGGTACCGGGTTCACTTCCGAAGAATTCAGACAGTTCATGACCAGAAATGGTATCCGTCACCTACGGACTGCACCCTTCCACCCAAGTTCCAATGGCTTAGCTGAACGTGCCGTGCAAACCATTAAAACTGGTCTTAAGAAAGTACAACAGGGAAGCATATCTCAACGCCTAGCTGAGATACTTTTGGGGTATAGAAGGACCCCCCATAGCCAGCATCGGAAAGTCTCCTTCCGAAATGATGTTTGGCCGGAACATTCGGAGTCGCTTGGATTTGATTTTACCAAATCCTGGAAAATCAGAGGAACCAGGTTTTAAGGTAGGAGAGTCGGTTTGGTATCGAACCTACAAATCAGAGCCAAAATGGGACCAAGCGAGCATCCAAAACACTACGGGAAACCGTCTAGTGACTTTACAAACAGCCAGAGGACAAGCTAGAAGGCATTGGGACCAAGTGCGGAGATCTCACATTCCTGACAAGAGAGGTGAAGCTACCGAAGACAACGCCGGAGACTCCGAGCCTGATCTCAACACCGAGTCAGAAGAACTGATTCCTCAACACCAGGAAGTGACATCGGAGCCGCAGTCGTCTACTGAACCAGCCCAGAGTCCCCGGACTAGTACACCACCGGATCCTAAATCCCCTCCAGTGATTCCCCTCCGGAGATCTAGTAGGATCCGAAGACCACCTACGAGATTGAACCTGTGAAGAGTTCCGCTCTTCCGAAGAGGAGAGGAAATGATGTATATTTCGTATGACTAGTCAATATTATATTTAATTTTGAATATTGACCGGTCAAATATAATTATTTGATTTATCATCATCTCCTGATTTTTTATAGTTTTCTGGTTGGCGGTAAACAAATGACCGCGTTTTTCTTTTGTTAGATTTTATATAATTAAGTTGTTTATTATTAACTGCTGTATTAAATGTAATACTGAAATAAATAATTTATTAATCCTAAGGAATGTTGTCTAAATGAATACAAGAATAGAAGCATAAAGGTGAGTTGGAATAATTTGCTTAAAGAACGACGAGGTAATTTTAAATACACAACACTACTCTTGGAGTAAAATAGAACATTCAGAGAGATAAAGTATGCTCCCATTAATATGAAATATTTCATTAGACTAAGGATTTATTTTCATAATATTGCCACGTGGAAAATTAGGGAAGACAAAAACTTCAGGAGGAAACAGCAATTTTTTTGAGGCAAGAACAAACTATGGATGGTAAACAAAAAAGATAAGCCACGAGGGAAATTTACAGAGTAGCAAAATATAAACATAAAAATGACCACTCTGTTAATAAAAATTAATAAAATTAATAAATACTTTGTTACAATATTCTCTGCCATTAGTGAAATCCCATCGTGTGGTTTGGTAAATTCTACGTACTGCTGTACCTCCAGATTGGGTCATACAAAACTGAAAAATGTCCCTTTATCCTCCAAATTCTAATATGGGATCTATAAATAGAAACCCGAGGCCGTATGGAATCAATTTGAAGTCTTTATGGAGAGAGGTAGTTCAATAAACATGCACTTGAAGGAATCTTTGGAAGTCGTCTTATTGGGGAAACTTTTATTGAGATTTGTGGAACTGTTCGAAATATTGAGGACCATTCGAGAGTCTTTAGCTCGCATTAATAAATATCTACGTGTTAGAAACATGTTTTATTAACCGGTGTATTAGGGATCAAAGGGTTGTCCGATATGTCGATTGGCCTTCAAGGATTCGTGTCATTCTAAACAAAAGGACACTCTTGGAAAATGTTTTAATTTGATATTTAAACATAATTAATTGCAATTTATTTCAATTACATGTGATTTTGTTTGAAGCGATCTCTACAAGTGTTGCACAATCCTATGTTGGTGTCCGCAATATAGCTGTGGGTTTCTCCACCAACCGGCGTGGAAGAATGTTTTCAGACAAGTCCATGAAAATGTGCGTCACGTTGCTGAGACATTGATTACCCGCGAGTTTCATTAAATTCAGAGATTAATTGGGACAACTTTTTGTTATTTATAAATGTTTATTCAGAATTCCATCCATCTAGACACAGCCTTTAGATTTGATTTTGATTCCTCTATAGAGTAGAGTTTTGTTTCTTCCCACTCGGCCTTGTGATATATATATATACTCATGTTCGCTAGATCCCGTCCTTGCTCTTATATTCTCTTCTCTCCAGTATCTTGAAATCCCCTGTGGAATTCCACTTTCTTTGGAAGCTATTTGTTGACTCGTTTTATTACTTCTTTTGTATGTAGGTGAGGTTTTTATATGTGACAATTTTTACATATATATAGGAGTGCAGCAGCCGGTAGATGGACCTTGTTAAAACCTTCCCTTCTTGAGACGCAAGGGCAGACTTCTATCTATAAAATATTTGTGTGGAGGCAAAGCTATCGTAGAATCTGTCTAAGCAAAGTCAGTATTACAGGGGAACTTATTCTATAAATTAACCACTTATACCATAATTGAATCACCCCTGAAGGGTTTGATTTTCATTTTAAAGGGAACTTATGTTGATTAAAGAACAAAGACAACGAGAGAAATGTAATATGTTTATATATATCAGTGTGTAAAGGGTAGTCTCTTTACGGGGATAATTCTAATAGCGTAACAAAGTGTGTTTGTCCTGTTGTCACAAATTCTACACCTTAATCTATTTCGATGTTAACGGCCTCTTTTAACTACTTCCCAAGCCTCCAAAAAATGTTCTCCTCCGAAATCCTTTTACTCTTGATAAGGAAAGTACATTCTGTTCGTAAAATGTTCACAAATTAACTTCGCGAACTTGGCACCTGCAGTTTTTGATGGCCCACCCATTGTGTGTTTGAATCCTCTGAGTTGGTGGTGGAGGAGATTCCAACTTGGGAGGACAAGCCCAGCGATGTCATCATCTTCTTATATAGTGAGAGTATGGAGTTATTTTAGAAGTTGGTTTTTTACCAAAGGTAGTCTATAAACCCAATAATAACTCGCTGGTCAGTTACATAAAGAATATGTTATATCAACTACACATTACAGTATTTGCCCGTCGACAGAAATTTGAACTTATATAAATGTGCCGATGGAATATAAATCTTGTTACTCCGATCAAATTTACAGCATGAACGATCCCTAGAATACAAAGTGGTAAAAGCCTAATATCAATATCAATATTTGATGTTTTATTGCAATAAATTTGATTTCACAAACGTTTAAACAAATTACCAAAATTTAGCGCCACCTAAATATAAATTCAAAAAAATCCTGGAATCTAACCCACGATCTTATAGTTGAGAGAGTACTTCGTTGCTCAATGCAACCATTGAGTTATGAGACAAATTACACACACTGATTGGCGGATTGAGGTCACATGATAGCAGAGGACCAATCAACGAGCGATTAAAAGGACACCCTATAAACACACTGAGACATAGATTTCTCTCCAATCACCACGTGTTTTGCAAAGCCAAATATTCATTCTGCCGTTATAAAACTGAGCTATCCTAATAAAGTCAGTGGTCAACTTCCAGATAAATTCATTACCCAAAACTTAGTCATTTTGATTGATATATTTAGTCCAATATCTTGTGTTTAAAATAACGTATTCCTTCTCACAAACATTTGTACCAAACAAAGATATAACAATAGTTATTTATTCCCCCTCTGTGTGTGAATAGAATTTATTTTAAAATAAAATTTACCACAGAAATGTTTCACGTCTAATTTATACAAGCATAAAGATATAAATACCATTTTTACCTTCTAGGCAATCTCATATTTGTTGTTCTTTGAATATATTGTTGATATTTGATATGTTCCAAGGAAGCGAGAGTTAATACTAAACTACTCAAATATATTACCCATGAAATTGTGTAAATGTTATATTTTACCAATAAATGTATCCATTAGCTCTCTCTGGTTGGTGTTTATTATATTTGACCACAATATTTCACCCACATAAATATTTCTCAATATATTCATATTGAATGTGTATGATGTAGTGTTATATATAATGTATTGATCTGTGCATGCAATATTCCCAACATATATCTGATTGGTAAACTCGCCTCCACAGTTTCTCACTTGTCGCAAACTCCGTGGAATTCAGTGATTTATTTAGAGCGCATTTGTCATGATATAACTTGGCTCTAGCTGACCCTACCATGTACGCTGCCCCCACACTCCTCCACGCAGCGAACAAGTCTCTCCCCACCCCTATCCGCAAACTTCCGTATGTGCTCTCTTCGCGCGACTGGCATATTCCTCTTAACCACTAATATAGCGTCCTAACACTATATAGCGAATATAGATATGCATTTTAAGTTGTTAGGCCTTTCTGTGTGGAGTCCAAGAAATCCACACAAGATATTTGTTTTAAAATACCTAAACTTGAAAGAGAGGTAGCGTAAATTTCTTTCAAAGAGAATTTAAAGAGAGAATGTGATGTTCAACCGACAGGAAGAATGGAGGAGCGACATATTGTCAGACAGGGTGACACCACATATTGCAGGTGATCCTGTTTAAATTTCTCCACACCCCGCTCGCGTCCTGATCATTTCTAATAGAGTTGTAGAATACAACCTGTGTGTGAGCAACATTTCAAAAATTATTGTTTCATAGATCAACCGAAAACATAAACGTCTGTCTTTGTAATTAGGAGAATCACGATAGAATGAATTAAATGTGAATATAGAGCTATAACCACACAGGTTGTATTCTACAACTCTATTAGAAATGATCAGGACGCGAGCGGGGTGTGGAGAAATTTAAACAGGATCACCTGCAATATGTGGTGTCACCCTGTCTGACAATATGTCGCTCCTCCATTCTTCCTGTCGGTTGAACATCACGTTCTCGCTTTAAATTCTCTTTGAAAGAAATTTACGCTACCTCTCTTTCAAGTTTAGGTATTTTAAAACAAATATCTTGTGTGGATTTCTTGGACTCCACACAGAAAGGCCTAACAATTAAATGTGAATATAGAGCTATAACAGCTATAACATTTTTATTCGAAATTCCAAAATCTAGTTTGTCAAAAATGTCGGGAAACCACTGCGGTACAACATCCGATGACTGAAACACAGCGGGCGGGCGGAGCCTGCTGCCTAACGAGGTCGCCCGAGGAACGAAAAAAAAAAGAGGACGCCACCGCCGCCGAGATATTAAAATTTCATGATTCCTTTTTAATGAACCCTAAATGACTTGTGGGATGAGGGATTATAAAAGTTAATCAACTTCTTTTTGAAAAAAACGGGCAAGTTTAAATTCGGGAGGAAGCAAATTGCTAAGCCATTTGTTGCTTTGGGATGGATTAGTTCCGATAGGCATTTGACAATAATGGGGCCGGGTGTTTCTAACACATTAATTAACCTGGTAACATGTGTGTAATTTTTATGTTATATTTGTGTTATTATATAAATTATATTGATATAATCTTAGACCCTCTAGATCCCTGAGACAAATATTTAAACGATGTTATAGCACATTCACCAGCCTTTCTGGGAGGATTCACACGATGTAATTGTTTCAAGACTTTGCTGTTGTTTTTTTTTTTTTTTCAAAGATAGAGAGAGATCTGTCTTTTTTGGAAACTGAATACCAACCCCCCTCAAAGCTCACAACATTATATTTATATATATATGTTTCAAGGTAAAAATTGTGAAAGGCGTTTAAAAACAACAAATCTTTCTCACATTGAGTTTTATTTATTTTAAAATGTTCAACAGGCATTATTAGAAGACATCGACTGCATGTAACAGCCTAATTGAAGGATGTCTTAATGCTAAACTCTTGTGTCTGAATCAATGTTTGTAGCTAAAAGTAAAACTATGTTTGTTTTTAACTCACTAAGAAATAGGTCAATTGAAGAGACTATTGTGAGACATATTGTAGAGCAGAGTTTTTGGTTATTTGGGTGAACGCGGCTGGTTGTTTTTTAACAAATACTTTACTGGGGATTAAGGAACAACTCCCCAAGTTAAACTTATGCTTACGTATATACAAATATTTTATTATTATTATAACACCGGACATGAAGCACAGGGCTGCGACAACCAAAGAAGAGTTCCAGGAGAACGACCTAGAGCAGATGACAGGAGACTTGACAGACAAGAATGGATCAAGGCCAGGGGACCAAGGAGCCACCAGGAGAGGTCATAGAAAAGACTGCAGGACATCAGGGGACACAGCACTTAGCAGGAGTCAAGATAGCAAATGTAAATATCTTTGTTTTCTTTTACTTTTATTAATTCTATGTTGGGAATAATAACATGTAAATAGACTGACCATTCGTTATATTTAAAAAATAAACATTTACCCTTTTGGAAATTGATTTATTATTATAATTGTTACTATTATTATTATAAGGAAGAGAAGTGTTTTAATGAAGACATCCGAAGAGCGCTCAAAATTTTCCGCGCAAGCTAGCTACCTGAGCTAAGGAGATAAATAGACATCTTGTCTCTTCTTCCCGCTCTGTCGAATCATCGTCATCCAGCCAATCAACATTTCGTACCCCAACAACAACGACGACAAAAAAGCTAATCAAGCGATGTGGGCAAGAGAACAGATAATTTAATTTTACAAATTATTCACGTTAACTAATGAATAAAACAAATAAAATTATCTTTTTTATTTCAACTTGTAGAAAAATTCTCGAGTCTGTAATTTCTCAAGGAAGCTATTAGATTACGGCTGGTGTGTAAGGTGATGCTGATTGGTTCAGATTAAAATAACAACAACGCTGCCGAGAATCGGAAATGTAGAATTGCCGAGAGAAAAAAGCAGGAGTTAAGTGCGGGGTAGCATTATAATTTTTCACCGTAATGGAACCCACTAATTGGGTCGTTAAAAGTTAAGCTCCGGTCCTTGATTAAAATTCTATAAGTGCGCTTCGGTTTTTTTTATCTTTCCCGCTTCCAAAAACCTGCGGAATAAATCTCATTGTTTTGTCTTGTGCAACTGTTGATTGGACGGTCGCCACTCCAGCCATTGGTGAGTCCGACAGAACCATTCCTTGCTGCCTCACGCCGGTGTAGAATTTTCTCACATTTTGTAACTACTCGTATTTATTATCAGTAATTTTTGTCATTTGATGAGCCCTACTCATCCCAAGCAGACACCATCTCAAGTTCTACAAGGCTTGATACCTTGATATGATTGGAAGGATAAGAAAGAAGAAGCTGGAGATGAAGAAAGTAGGGATAAGAAAGAAAAAGATCAGTAATTTTCTCAAATTTTATTTTGAAAACCAATGAAAGTGTTTTTCCTTTTCTTATATCCGCCCCCGTACACATTCAGCCAACAATCTATAAAACCAGCGCGAGGTTGGTTCACCCTGAGACTACGAATTAGAATAGATCGGATCCACAATTTAGAGAGCTGAGTGCCGGAAGTGGATTGTTATTAAGATTCTCTCTTCAACAGGTTTTACATTCCGAGCTTATTCAATGCCGACGTATGTAAATAGAGGTCCACCAACAGACGCTGAGAATAAACCTCCAGTTTTACCACCGTACAGCTAATGTCGTCATTGTTTGTAGGACTTTATTATTTTTCTCTCTAAAATGTCAAACTCCTTTTGATTTCCCCAACTTTTTTTGATATTTTACATTGTAGCGAAGTATTTTATGTTAGTTTTGATATATTTGTATATATTTTGATCCTCTGTAAGATTGCCTCTCTGGTATTTTGTCAATTTATTGGAGATTTTTTGTATTTTCTCCTTCCGAGATTTGTGAATGTTTTAAAAGAAACTTATCCCCGGAGGCGCCTGATATTTTCAGGCTAAAATATTAATTTGCCATAAATGCCGTGTCATCCTGAAGTTGCCTAATTTTCTAAGTGACAATTCCTGATCTAGAACATTGCCTCAGAATTTGAAGGTTTTCCCCTCTCTGTCTAACTTTAGTTTTCAACCCTGCATCAACACGAGTTCTCCCTATAATACTACCGGCTTTAAACCGGCTGTTTTGTAACTATTCCTTATTGCCAATTAGTTCAAACTTGGGTGTGTGGGTGTTATAGACCTATACGAATTCCCAGCTTACTTTTCCTATCAACTTCTTGAAACCTATTGAACACGACAAATGGCGACATGTTTCCGTAGCATTTCCATTTATATAAACTCACGGACAAAACTTAAGGAAGTGGAAAGTCTTTGATGTCGCCGGTCGTCTATTCTTTTTTTTTTGATGGAGACAGAGTAAATTTTGTTCACACTTGTTTATCTCGTGTGTCATCAATAAAGGTCACTGTAATATATTTCAGAGTTATTGTCTGAATCCCGATATATATTTTAAAAGGTACAACTTCCTTAAGTGAGTGTATGAGTGTATTCTTTATTTTGAGTACACTTCCTTTGAGTGTATTCTTCTGTAAACACAACACCGCTCATTCAAGGAAATATGTGGAGGACCAAAGTGTTATAGAAGCGCCTAGATATAAAAGGTTTAATATCATCCCTCCCGTGAATAGAGGTTGTCGCCAATATTCCATGTTGTTGGTTTAGCAAACATGGGTATTCAGAAAGTCTCTCTGAAGTTGTTTGCTCTCTTAAATTGGCAGCATCGATGTTGTTCCATGCAGATTCCTTCTGCGGCTTGCTGGGACCTTTGAACTCTTACCGTTAGTTCAGTGTTTGGATCGTTGTAATGAAGTCCTTACAGCTAGACGATCAAATATTGATTGTTAGGTTTAACAAGAACAATATTTGTTATTTGTATCTCTTTCAGACTCCAAACTATTCAATTATTCCAATTTAGAGTGATATCAATACCATTTGTATTAAAGCAATATTCGTTTTTATTTAATGTTGAGTCAACATACTATACCCCACTCAATTGCCGACATTTCGGTTGGCTGAAGCCGGCATACATAGTTTTATGTTTACTTCTTGAAATTTTCTCGTATAGCACATCTGCCTTATCTATACCAAACTATATTAGATGGGCCACTTTTGGTACATATATATTTGTGTGTGTAAATTAGAACGATAGTAAATATCTCAAATAGTATAATATAATAAGCATATATCTACTTTTCTCTACTTCTCATAACACCGAGAGTAAACCTCGTGGATTAGCTCACCGACTCTTGTCGCTTCTACCTCTGGTTTCCCCTCGACTGACACGTTGAACTGGTTTCTTCTTTGAATTGTCCGAGATGGAGCGGCACATGTACGGCGAGGATAGGTACCATTGGCTGATATTTGCGACAAAAACGGCACTGGGAGGTTGTGACAGTTGTGGGCGGTGTTAGGAAACCTCCGCATTCTCCGCAGTGGCATCCTTGGTAGCCATGACTCTGAGGACCGCTGCCAGCATCCAGAGTTGTTCCAAACCCCGGCCCAACGGGCGGGTGATGAATGCTGACATATCGCCCCGCTATTTGTTTCGCCCAATTCAATTTAAAAATTGTCCAATCAGGGAGGGAGCAGCAGCTTGGATTGTGGCGGACATTGATCATTTCTTGACTCGGCCATTTGGTGTGATGGCCACATATTGCCCCACAACAGCTTATTTCCTGCCACAACCCTCTCTTTTATCAAATGCTACAAGAAGGTGGGTTAATTTTTATCATTTATTTTGTATTGGCTCAAATATTTACCAATATATGCGCATTTTGAAACATATTTTAACGCTTTTTTTAAATAAAGAAATAAAATTATTTCTACAGCCCCCCTCTTATCCTGAGATTTTAATCATCATTTACATAAATAGAAGGCGCAAAGTTAATAAGAATATTTTAAACTGTGTTTTTATTTTGTAAGAGAGAACCACACAGCAGTGAACAGTTGTTGTACCTGTTGATGAATACCGACATTATTCCAATCGAAATATAGGTAAATATCAATGTGCTATTTTTACCCAATATGTTTATAGACATCTAATTATTTTTGCCTCATTTTTACGAAATCGTGAATGCCAACTATATTTACCCCGAATGTTTATCATTTTATAAAGTCACTTTAAACACCAAGCCTCTCTCATACTTGTAAAATTTCTCTTTGGAGAACTCTTTTACGACTTTTGTCTTTATAGGCTGACTTTGACATCAGCTGGCTACACTTGATTTCAATCATCAACAGAATCTACTGAATGGTAGTTGGAAATATGTGGCTCATCAATGCCAACGTTCTCACCGGTGTCTCACCAGCTGAGTGACCCAGACTGGGAGTGTTTCTATAACAGCGATAGATTACTTAGCGTGTTATGAAACGATAGTTTGTTTTTAAAATATCGGCATTTTGTGTCGAGGGAGCACGTCTGTCCAGCAGAGCGGCTGTATGCCAAATTACTCTGCCCCTATTTGTGTAAACATGATATGTAATAGCGCGACATCTATAGTCAAGAAAGGGAACTACTTCAGCACCATTGTTTACTTTACAAATAAACCGTGTTCTGCTGACCTTACTGCGATGCCAGGCTCATCACTTCCGCCCCTACTGCGTTAGCCTGCATTGTAATGGGCTATTGTAGCCGGCACCTGTTTACGTATTTTCTCCTGTTTGGGTCCTAGAACCGGTTTACTGTGGTATCTATCTATTAATAGTAGATAACACATATTGAGAGACAATCTACTGCACTCAAGTATTCTACAGTTGAAACAGTGCTCAGCGACTACAATCTACTGCGCACAGAAGTTCTCAGAGATCGATGGAAAGAACTCACCATTTAACTTGGCGCCCAACTTTTCCGAACTTTGTTTTTAACTCCCGATATTAAAATTTGAATGGCTGGAGTCGGATTACACGGGCACTCTGTCCTGCCGGCTTTAATAACGGTCGTCCCTCGGGCTGTGCATCCGGGGCTCCACATATACACCGCACCATTGGGGGGTTACACATGTGTTGTCTTGAAACACACCGAGACTATACAGTTTGTAGCCACACTGGGGGTGGACAGACCAGAGCTGACACTACAGTTTGTAGCCACACTGGGGGTGGACAGACCAGAGCTGACACTACAGTTTGTAGCCACACTGGGGGTAGACAGACCAGAGCTGACACTACAGTTTGTAGCCACACTGGGGGTGGACAGACCAGAGCTGACACTACAGTTTGTAGCCACACTGGGGGTGGACAGACCAGAGCTGACACTACAGTTTGTAGCCACACTGGGGGTGGACAGACCAGAGCTGACACTACAGTTTGTAGCCACACTGGGGGTGGACAGACCAGAGCTGACACTACAGTTTGTAGCCACACTGGGGGTGGACAGACCAGAGCTGACACTACAGTTTGTAGCCACACTGGGGGTGGACAGACCAGAGCTGACACTACAGTTTGTAGCCACACTGGGGGTGGACAGACCAGAGCTGACACTACAGTTTGTAGCCACACTGGGGGTGGACAGACCAGAGCTGACACTACAGTTTGTAGCCACACTGGGGGTGGACAGACCAGAGCTGACACTACAGTTTGTAGCCACACTGGGGGTGGACAGACCAGATCTGACACTACAGTTTGTAGCCACACTGGGGGTGGACAGACCAGAGCTGACACTACAGTTTGTAGCCACACTGGGGGTGGACAGACCAGAGCTGACACTACAGTTTGTAGCCACACTGGGGGTGGACAGACCAGAGCTGACACTACAGTTTGTAGCCACACTGGGGGTGGACAGACCAGAGCTGACACTACAGTTTGTAGCCACACTGGGGGTGGACAGACCAGAGCTGACACTACAGTTTGTAGCCACACTGGGGGTGGACAGACCAGAGCTGACACTACAGTTTGTAGCCACACTGGGGGTGGACAGACCAGAGCTGACACTACAGTTTGTAGCCACACTGGGGGTGGACAGACCAGAGCTGACACTACAGTTTGTAGCCACACTGGGGGTGGACAGACCAGAGCTGACACTACAGTTTGTAGCCACACTGGGGGTGGACAGAACAGAGCTGACACTACAGTTTGTAGCCACACTGGGGGTGGACAGAACAGAGCTGACACTACAGTTTGTAGCCACACTGGGGGTGGACAGACCAGAGCTGACACTACAGTTTGTAGCCACACTGGGGGTGGACAGACCAGAGCTGACACTACAGTTTGTAGCCACACTGGGGGTGGACAGACCAGAGCTGACACTACAGTTTGTAGCCACACTGGGGGTGGACAGACCAGAGCTGACACTACAGTTTGTAGCCACACTGGGGGTGGACAGACCAGAGCTGACACTACAGTTTGTAGCCACACTGGGGGTGGACAGACCAGAGCTGACACTACAGTTTGTAGCCACACTGGGGGTGGACAGACAGAGCTGACACTACAGTTTGTAGCCACACTGGGGGTGGACAGAACAGAGCTGACACTACAGTTTGTAGCCACACTGGGGGTGGACAGACCAGAGCTGACACTACAGTTTGTAGCCACACTGGGGGTGGACAGACCAGAGCTGACACTAGAGTTTGAAGCCTCCAAACAGCCCGAGGATGAGCAAATATTGACGGAGATAATAAGTTTAAGATCCGAGTGGAGCCAATTACCGTGTCAGGCAGTCATAATTCTGTTTGGCCACCGCCGTCTTTGTCTGCAAAAACTCCACCAACGAGATTAGCGCTGCTATGTCGCGCTGACACCGCCTGTCCCTGGGGCCGACCCCCCAATCAAAATAAATATAGAATCCCTAACTTTGCACTGCGTGCGGCTTGTCTTAGATAACAATATGTTTGGTTCTACGGGGTAAATATTGATTGGACCTAAAGTGGGGTTTAAAACTCTTTCTACCTTAGTGTCATTCAATAGCCCTCGTTGATTGTTTGAGATACACTCTATGACAAAACTTAAGGAAGTTGTATATTTTAGCATGTATAACGGGATTGATACAACAACTCTGAAAGATATTACAGTGACCTTTATTGAAGACACACGAGATAACCAATATCTGTCTCCTTCAAAAACGTCCACCTAAGCTGGCGACAATCGAATGGCGAAGAGCTCCAAAGCTGTAAGGAGATAGTTGCTAAAGTATACGCGCATTAATTAAAGTATTTTCAACAAGTTTCTTCATTAAACCAAAGTGGCAAGTTATCAAACGTGAATTCACTCTAACAATAGCTATTGTAACTTTTTGCGAAACATTAGGCCTGGTGATGGCTTACGCTTGAATGTTTGGGTAAATAAAGAAATTTGGAGAGAATCCTCTTATTGCACAGTACTTGCATGCAACACCCTCCTACACCCCAGACACCGGATTTGATCTCAAAATACTGAGGACATATGTAGAGGCTAGTAAAGTTTTGTTCTAAACACCTCATTATAACTTCCCAGAACATCCCAGGCTAATTTACATATTCTGTTTAAATCTAAATAACGAGAAAAATATCGACAAATTTCTTTTTTTATTTAATAAATAGATACAATATATTTTGAAACCTCTCGATAATATTTTTCTCGTTATTTCAAATTAATCTATTTTTAGCGATTTTTTCCTTAAGCTCTGCAATGTCATTTAAAGAAACGAGATAGCCCTGTGTACACCGCTGTAAGTTAGGATGTCAACAAGGATGGTAGGACGGCGGGGGAGGCACGGTGGGGACATCGGAACGGTGACTCCACAGCGGTGGCTCCACGACACCGGCTTATGGACTGAAAGGTCTGGGAGGCCATCTGCTCCTAGGATGTCTCCACGGCACTGTGGAACATCGACCTCACAGGAATCCCAGATAACAATTTCTACTCTATGTTGCTTTAATCCAAGCAGTTAAACCTATGTGAGTACAAGAGTGAGGTTGTACTGTGATCATGTGGGTAAATAAAGACATCCCCTGACTGAAAATTTTAGTTTCACGATCTGAAGATGTCTTCAGTTAAACCTATGTTCACTTGATTCAAACACTGGCATATATTTTTTGTTTACGCGTATTGCTAAAATTTACCTATATATTTTTGTATATGTTTTTAACTTTTCAAAATACAATTAAAACTTGTGAATAAGCCACATTATATATATCACTTAGCCATGCATATATTGATCTCCTTTTTACTTCTTTTCTCTTCGTTTTATTCTTTGGCCAGTTGAAGGAGAGATGTACTCTCGAAAGCTTACGTTTTGTTTGTAAATAAGAGAAATACGTCTCTTTATTAAATCAACTCAGCATAATTCCTCGGAGTGCTTGTTGTGTTTGCCGCAGTGGTGTCTGGTGGAGCCGTCCTCAGCCCGCACGGCCTCTAGCCACACACGACGGGGATGTTGTGAAATTAAATTGGAAAATTATATTTATAAAATATCGCTTTGTTGTATCTCTCCCTACACTTCTTAAACAACACATTCTTATAAATGTGCATAAATGTTTTAAAAAGTAGGGACAAACACAACACATATAAACTCATGGACAACACTTAAGGAAGTTGTACCTTTCAGCATGTATATTGGGATTATAACTCTGAAAGATATTACAGTGACCTTTATTGAAGACATACGAGATAACCAAGTGTGAACAAACTTTCCTCTTCTCCTTCAAGAAAACAGACGCCCGGCGACATCAAAGACTTTCCACTTCCTGAAGTTATGTCCAAGAGTATATATTAATCAAAATTATAAAATTGATCGATAAATGACAATTGAAATTATAATTATAACTTTTGCTGGGGAAAAAATAGGTAAATAATTGCGCTAAATAAGAAAACATTTTTTGTCATATATACTCCTGTAGACGGGTTTATAAAACCTTGAGAGAATAAAGTAGGAATCCTCGGAGGCTGTTTTTTTATTATTAAATTATTGCATTAATGATATCACAGGCGAGAGGGAAAAAAATATATTAGGATTCAATTAAAATATATAAAGTATGAATTTGGAGTGTTTATAAGTAACTAACTAATTAATAAATAATAAAAAAAACATACACTGGGGGTGGTCATATTAAGTCCGCTTTATGGACCCAATATCGGCTCGACGGTGGCGCTCGAGTGGCGAAATTGGGAACTAAAATTGACTTAATTTTTTTTTTTACCTCCCTCTTAAATTAGGGCCACGTGTATAAGAAGAGAGAGTTGATAACAATAAATAATAATTATAAAAGTGACGTCACACTCGAATTTTCCTTTAAAGAGGAATGAAAATACGTTTCTAATTTTAGTTCCAACTTCTGCCACGTGAGCGCCACCGTCGAGCTGATTTCTAGTCCATAAAGCTAACTTTATGGAATCGTCTTTTGATTTGTTATAAATTCAATAAACTACAGCTACATATGTGGAAATATACTTTTTATATCGGAGTTTTATAAATTTCTAAATATAATTAGACATTTAAAGACATTTATTACCCACATACATATAAAACAAGTAATTTCTCACTGTATGAATGTTGACTCATTTTTTTTATTTTAAAAATATAAGATAGTAGTTCCTCATTTCCTTTTTGTAACTTAAAGTTGTGATTATATATACATACACTCACAGGGACAAAACTTAGGGCATGGAGGAAAGTCTTTGATATCGCCGGTCGTCTTCTTTTTTTTTTTTTTTTTTTTTTTAAGGAGACAGAGTCAATTTCGTTCGCACTTGGTTATCTCGTGTGTCTTCAATAAAGGTCACTGTATATCAAATATATTTTTGAGTTATTGTCTGAATCCCGATATACCTGCTAAAAGGTACAACTTCCTCAAGTTTTGTCAAAATAAAAACAATAATAAAATAATATTATAATAATAAAACATTTGGGAAAGAAATTATTTCATTTAAGTCAACTTTATGGGCCAACTATCACTCGACGGTGGCGCTCGAGTGGCAGAATTTGGAACTAAAGTTGACTTATTTTTTTACCTCCCATTTAAAGTGGGGCCACGTGTACGAGTTTGATAATAATTGTAAAAGTAACGTAACACTCCAATATTCTTTTGAAAAAGGCGTAAAAAAAATACCACGCCATTTTAGTTCCAATTTCTGCCACGCGAGCGCCACCGTCGAGCTTATTTCTAGGCCATAAAGCTGACTTTATGGAATCGTCTTTTGATTTCTATTTTTACTTCAATAAAACACTTCAGAGGAACTTCCATATGTGGAAATCTCCTTTTATATCGAAGTTATATTAAATTCCTAGAGGATCAATCTACTTTTCAAAACATTTCTACATAGAAAAAAATATTCCGCATCATTTTTTTTTTTCAAAACAAGTAATTTTCCACGTTGTGAATGTTGACGAATTATTTAAAATACATATTTTATAATAAATTAATCCCTTATTCCCATTTAGTACGATTTAAAAAATAATAATAAAGCAGCTTCCTATTGTCTTTAGCGCATAGAAAAATAAATATTGGGAGAGCTTGGCTCATCAGTGATGAACCCTCCCCGCGGTTTCGCCAGTTTAATCTAACAGACAACTCTATATTGTATTGGGCTGTTCTACTTATTTATCAGAGGCGCTCTATTTTTCTCTTCAGAGAAATATTGTTTCATCACAGTAGGAAGTTGTTTTATTTGAAACCGCGCTAAATAGTTTCATTCCTATCTAAACTTAAGGAAGTGGAAAATCTTTGATATCGTCGGTCGTCTGTTTTATTATTATTATTATTTGAAGAAGACAGTGGCAATTTTGTTCACACTTGGTTATCTCGTGTGTCTTCAATAAAGGTCACTGTAATATCTTTCAGAGTTATTGTCTGAATCTCGATTTACATGCTAAAAGGTACAACTTCCTTAAGTTTTGTTCATAAGTGTATATAATTTGAAACTCAAAAAAATAAATAGTTAGTCTAAACAAAAAAATAACTTCGCTAATTACATATGTTCTACTCACAGGGTGTTCAAGAACCGTCAATACCCGCATTGAAGATGTCGACGCCCCGAGAGGGACAAAGGCACCTACTCGAAAGCTTGCTTCTTATCCAACACTAAATAGAATCGTGTTTCGCTCAACGTCCTCCTGTGTGTCTTTTTTTTTATCTAATTAATTTTATCAATTAATTAATTAGATATATATATATATAATTATTTAATCAATATAAAATTAAAATATAAACAATGAAGTGTTGTAATATTTAGAAAATTGACTCGAGACTTCAAGAAAAAAAAATTAGGAAGAAAGTCATTTCATTTAAATTAGCGTTATGGATCAAATATTAGCTCGACGGTGGCGCTTGAGTGGCGAAATCGGGAACTAAAATTGCCTTAATATTTTTCTCCTCCCGTTATAAAGTTTGAGTTACGTGTTTGAGGTTTATAATAATCATTACCAAATATAAAGGCGAAATCTCACTCGAATATTTCTTTAAAAGGTCTTATAAAATATATATTTAATTTTAGTTCCAACTTCTGCCACGCGAGCGCCACCGTCGAGCTGATTTCTAGTCCATAAAGCTGACTTAATGAAATCGTCTTTTGATTTCTGTTTTTTTACGCTTCAATAAACTACAGCGGGACCTCCATATGTCTAAAACTTATTTTTACACAAATATGTCTTTGAATTCCTTAAACATTAGACATCTAAAAACATTTCTACACAACGGAAAATATTACCCATTAATTTTTTTTTCAAACAAGTAATTTCCAATTACGTAAATGTTGGCTTATTATTTTTTATAAAAAACAAATTTTATCGTAATAAAAATATTTAAATTTCACAATATAAACGCTCTAATATGTAAATAGGAATAAATAACAGACGACTTCAATGCGGCAGAGGCGCCGCTCACATTTGTGGAGTTATCTTTGGGTTTCACTTTTACACACTTACAGTAAAAGCATTGCTAACTACCCACCATGATTATCATGGCCTGTACCACGTGTACTAGGGATAATAATAATTTTAAAATTTTCAATATCCTCTCGGTAAAATTCCCATCTACATTCAATATTATAGTTTAAGATGCATGATAAGGAGATGCCTTTTTTTCATAATCATGCACCTTATCCCAGTACAATATCACATTTGTACTATTTTTTCACATTATGTCGCGGTCTCACGCAATTCTGGCCTTAACTACCCGTTTCATGATTTTTCAGGATGCCTTGAATGACCAGTTTTTTGGTCGTTGAAGAACAGCTTGCACCACGCTGATGAGGGCCAACAGCCCGAAACGCGTCCGCGTCCGTGGTTAGCTTTTCTTGATTAATCAAGAATGGGTATTTGGCCAATTCTGGAATAATTAAAAATCAACGAGAATAGTTGATATTTATTCCGATAGATGGCGCAAGCCATCAGCAACTTTCAGTTGCACGATAAGGAGATGCCTTTTTTTTCATAATATTGTAGCGTAGCAGAAAGGTAGAGTCGGTGATCCGCAAACGAAGAACGTTATTTTATTAACCAAACAAACCGAAAAATATATAAAATTAATGAATACACGCCAAAGTATATATAGGAATCAAAAATACAACAAACACCTATGCAAAAATCAGGCATTAAAAATAAATTAAAATATTTACATAAAAATGATAAAACTAATTACTCGCTACAATATAGTTTAAGAGTTAATGGTGATATATATTAAATATTTAAAAAGAGCGAACAAAGAAAGCGCATATATATATAGTTGGATCTAGATTGATATAAAAGAAGCAATTAAAATGTTTCGAGTGTTGATTTCTCCGACTTTATTGATTAAGTGTTTACAAACTGATTTCCACGAGGCGTGCGCGCAGTTGATAAACACTTTTTATTAATCGTTAAAACGAAAAGGTGAGATCCTCCTTCGAATTTTTTTTATAAACAGATCTAAGTACACTTATTTACTGTTAATTATTATGTTTATTAGGGGAAGAAAGGGTGTATTCCTATATATATAATTGTTAACATATGAGACTGGGTTTCTTTCATTTTTAAAATAAATATACATAGAGGTCATTTGCAAGGTGTGTCAACGAGGAGTTAAGAGACGGGGGTGTAAAGTTTATTTGGTGCCGTGCTGGTGGACTGTAGTCACCGGTCACATACTGGGTTCGTGGTCCAGGAAGGTCGTCGAGTCCTGGGTCTCGTCAGGCCAGTTATAGGAGGGGTTGTAGCTAGGACAGGACATGTTAAAACAATTACGTCACGGTGTATTCCGATCGCTCAAGATCACTGCCACGTTGTATTTAACACATTGCCGCGAAATTGTGGTCAATGGTCAAATACAACTAATACCTGTGATCTCTGTGGTGCCGTTTCTCTCTGATTAAAAAAAAATCTAAAAAATAAAGAAATAATAAACAAAAATAATTGGTTCTTCTGGTCACGTGTCTCGGCTACTTATTGACACACAACAATATGGAACTATTATAGACGCGTATGTTTCTTTTAAAGATAAAACAATTTCTACTGCTCTTACTGCAATGGAAAAATTAATGGTAGGGCCTGGCTCATCAGTGATGAACCCTTAAGGGCAGTAAAAATTGATTTATTTTTGAAAGAATCATACGCGTCTATAATAGTTTCGAATTTCCATAACAGATGGCGCTCTAATGCATTATAAAACACAGCAATATGTTAAATGAATGTTCCATATATTGGCTGGGTTATATATTGAGAGAAGTTGGGGTCGTGGCGGAGGACTAGGGAGGTGGTCAATGTGTCCAATGGAGGAGTCAATAGATTGTGGAAGAAAGCTGTTTCTGGTGGGAAGGTGAACGGTAGGAAGAAGGATGGGAAGTTCTACAACTCGGGATATATCTTCCCCCGCTGTGATAACGGAGTCACTTTTTCTTTGTATCAGCACTCGTATACAATAAATAAATCTACTATGTAAACATCCGTTTTACCCCTACAAATAAAACAAACTTTCTAATGTTCCTTACAGCGATAAAGTTGTCGCTTATACTTGTAGTAGAGGCGTGAGTGGATGCCAGGGGCTGCTCAATACATTGGTACAACTGGAGATAAATACATATCCACACAGCATTGTGTATAGATATATCAAACCTCTCCATCAAACGGCCGTGTCTAAATACAGAATTTATCCTATCGACACGTGGGGGCGACACTGTATGGAAGGTTGTAAGTCTAAACCACTTTTCTATATTCAATGGTCCTCGATTCTTGCAGATGTTCCAACCCCACCAGTGAGTGCATGCAACCAAACAGGGCTCTGACACCTTGTTAGAGTCGACCTGTTTCTAAATGTGTGGACATGTGGTACTGCAGTGTCAGCGGTCATAAAGTTAGCCATAGCTCACCATGGCCAAATGTAATGAAATTAGTAAAACTCCATATCTCCCGATATTGTACGCTGCTGATGACTAGCGCCATCTATCGAACTAAATATCAAATAATCGTTTATTTATTTTATTCCTGAATATTGTGTCCAAATTATATTTTCCTGATAAGTCAAGGAAAGTCAACCACATTTCGGATTGTTGGCCTTCCTCAGCATGGTGCAGACTGTACGTATTTGACCCACCACGGAGATTCTGTACACTTCTTTGTGGAATAAGAGCTGCAGAAATATACAAAAAGTACATTTATAAAGTACTAGACGGGTGACCCGGGCTTCGCCCTGGGATTGACCCATGTGCATATCTACCCGAGTGATATATATTTAGATAAGATTTTTTTTATAATTGTTTGTTATTAGCATTATCTATTTGTTTGCATCAGCATAATTTAATATAATCTTTGATAGAGGGCGCTGTTCGTGAGCTAAGTAGAATAATTTGAATATATAGTTTTAATAATTGATTTATATATTTTTTAAAATAGCCTATCGTCTTCCCCGTATTTTTTTACCTATGTATGGAAATTTTGTTTTGAATTAGTGAACTACTGCGAATTTGTATACCGGACATACAAACAAACAAACATACAAACATTGATTTTTATATATATACGTAGATATATAAATTATATATAAAATACTCATGCAGAGAGTGTATGTATAAATGTACATAAGCAGTATGCAGAGAAAGGACATATACACTCATGTACAAAACTTAAGGAAGTTTTACCTTTTAGCATGTATATCGGGATTCAGACAATAACTCTGGAAGCTATTTGATACGCAGTGGCCTTTATTGAAGACACATGAGATAACCAAATGTGAACAAAATATCTGTCTCCTTCAAAAAACAGACGACCGACGAAATCAAAGACTTTCCATTTTCTTAAGCGTTGTCCATGAGTGCATACATTATGTACATAAAGTGTGTAGCAACCACAGTTTAAATGATGTAGACGGGTGTTTATATAACCTCTTCACATTTCCCCGTCGCATGAACGTGACCACCAGCTTATTGTCTCGACGTTTCGACAAAAATCTTTTGTCCTCGTCAGGAGCGAACAAAAATTAAAACATTTGGCAAAGCGTTAAAAATTATTTAAAGATTTACAGGCCGAAGTATCTTTAATTTGAAGAACTATGAATACCGGCCAGGCAGCCTCTATCTTTACGATAAAAAATCATGTTTATCTCTTCACTATTGCTTTCATTTATTCTAAAATATCTGGGATGGTTATAACGACATATTCAGTTTAAAATATATAGAGAAACAAAAACGTATTGATCTCTAGTTTTATTTGAGATGCAGTTTTTTTTTATTTTTTATATTAGTAAATCTCCAAAATATTTATCAATTTTTTTAAATGTTTTCATCTAGTGCCCACAATTATATATATTTTTAATTATACACTCACAATTTAAAACGTTATACAAACGTTATAAATAAAACGTTATACTTTTAAAACATAAAATAGATTTAAAAACATATATTTATAAAAAAATTAGAAAAATGTGATATTTTATTATTAGAGCACAGAACAACATTTATTTATTCTATGATTAAAGAAAAAAAAAAGGACCATTTTGACCAGTAGCCACCAGATAATTCCCCGGCAGCAGAATGGCGTGACAACGCTGGGATCTTGTCAACGCCAGGTGGCGTGGCAGAACATAAATATGTTAGCAGCGATCCATCACTGTGTTGTTTGCCAACATTTTAATTTATCTGTCGTTCTTAATGGCATTCCGTAATTTTGGATTTCTCTAATCGTGAATGTCTAATTCGTAATCAGCTATTGTGATTTACTGGGTATATATTTCGACTATTTTGTTAATAACTGTAACAACTCGCCATGTTGTTTTCTCTTTGACTTGAGAGTTATAAATGATCCAACATGCTGTCTAGATGTTGAAACACCATATTTTGTTGACTTGCCCTCTGACTAACTAAATTGCTTACTTTGACATGATGCCATCTTTCTGTATATACTCAATCTTATGAACACTTTGGCAAGTTTAGAGCTATTTGTACACAGATTTATAAATCACTACTAATTCATCGTGTAAATAATTAAAGATATATATGTAAATAATTCTAAAATAGCACAATAGTCTGATAGACTTCGTGTTTCTGTAATAATAAAATAAATGCATGCATTCTATTTATTGGCTATAAATTCATTAAAATAGAAATTGTAAATATCTATGTGTACATATACGAGGGCCATCCAATAAATAAGTTTCTCTATTTTTTAACAAATAAACGACATTATTTACAATTATGCAGTTATTTTATTTTCATTATGCAACTCATAGACTACTTCTCTAAATAATCACCATTTCTGTCCAAACATTTTTGGTACCGTTGTAGCAATTTTTAGATACCACTGTTGTACCAAGCCGTGTCCTGTCTTCGTAGCCAGTGGTTCGCCTCCGCCTGCACTTCGTCATCGTTAGAAAAGTGCTTGCCTCCAAGGTGCCACTTGAGTGCTGGATAAAGATGGAAGTCGCTTGGGGCAAGTTCCGGAGAATAAGGTGGATGTGTGAAAATTTCCCATTTGAAGTTTTCCATAGCCATAACTTTGCCTGCAGAGATTGTGACCTTCGCCTTTTTTGGTGCACTTTCCTCAGGCTTCTTCCACACCATGCTTTGTCGTTTTATTTCTGGAGTTGAATGATGCACCCAGCTTTCATCTCCAGTGACAATACGGGAAAACAGTTGATCTCCATCTCTTTGATGCATTTCCAGGAAAGCTCGGGCTGCCTCCATCCGTTGTTGCTTGTGATTTTCCAAGAGCAAACGCGGGACCCATCTTGTGCAGACTTTAAGAAAATTCAAAACATCTGACATGATTGTTCCAATCGAAGAGCGTCTAATTTCGATTCCAGGAGGCAGTCGAATCATTATTTCGTCAATGGTGACTCGGCGATCTGCTTCCACCACATTCCGAACAGTAGCAACGGCTGCATTGTCCGTAGCAGTAACGGGGCTGCCGCTTCGCTCGTCATCATGCACGTTTTGCCGTCCTACTAAGAACCATGAACGCCATCGGCGAACCATTTGGATGCTCATACATTCTTCAGCATACACTGACACTGAATTGCGATGAATATTGACCGCAGATTAATTTTTCGCCGTGAAAAAACGAATTACGGAACGGAGTTCGCAAGTGGACACGTTCACCAGTGATAGCTCCATGGAAACTGAAGCGCTACGGACTTGCGCGTACGAGTAGCGTGATTTTGAAGGTCACCAGCTTCCAACGCATCCTAGTGACCATTTCTTCTATACTAACTAATTTTTACAACGTTTCGTTCGCAGAAAAAAAAAATAGGGAAACTTATTTATTGGATGGCCCTCGTATATTCGGGGAAGAAAGAACTCTGATCTGACGAAGATCCTTTAAGTATTAAAGGATATTACAGAAACAATAAGAAAGAACAAGAGATTAAAGAAAAACTCAATGAAATTATATATACTAGCAGATCACACCTATCAGCGATCTGACAAGACCCTAACAAAGCTGCCCGTATATACATACATACAGGCAGAGATGTAAATTAGCACATATAACAATGCTCAAATTATAACTGAGTATAAATATTCTATGTATAGAATTTCCACTTTCAACAATCTATTTTTCTCTTATTATGGCAAAGACAGCTTCTAATCCTGAAATTCATAATTAATAAAATATACAAATCTGAAAACTGGCCATATTTTCGCCCAACAACAAAATGCCATCATAGAGCTACAAAGATGTAATGGAGAAATGGATGAAATCAAGTCTATACAATACTATTCCAAAGTAGTTGCAAACATAACTCCTCAGCTCGAAGAACTCTTCTTCGCAACATCGCGTCGCAGTATGTTGGTTCTTGTAGCGTCCTCTGCTGGATTGTGTGTGATTCACTTCTTCTTACAATAAGAGGAGATATACCCTACTTACACACACAAAAACAAAGTTCTACAATCACATTTTCACACACTTTACACTTGTGATTGCTATGGTAACGAATAAAGTAATTTATGAGAATTACATGTATATTGGGAAATGACGCTGTATTTTAGGAAAGCGTGTATGTATATAAGTAGGGATAGGATTCAAAATAATCATTCCACTGAAGACAGCGAGTCACTGAAACGTCAGGAGTTAAATAAAAAATGGTCGAGATGTAGCTATATATTTTTCCAAACAAATTTCCAACCAAATCAAAGTTATACGAGTTTGTTCAAATATAACTGTGTGATCATCCCATTCAGTTTACTAAACACACACACACACGTAATTTTAAAACAGATTTGAGTCAATTGATATCGAAGAAATGAACACAGAGACCTAGGAATTAGTGTTGAAGTCCAGTTATCCAAGAAACTTGATGGTGATCTGGCCTGAGCCATAAAAAAAACTTGGACTTCAAGTTACCTGACCCTTTCAATCACAGTATTGAAGAAGTTTAAAATTTCGAATAATGCTGTACAGGTAAGAAGACATACAGGCTAGGCCCAGGACAACAAGCTTTACTTCCATCTTGCCCCAAATTAAATCAGCCGTAAGAATGGCGGGCCAAGGTGGCCAAATTAAAAAATCCCTCAGGACCTTAATTAAAGGCATAAATTTAAACTTATAAAGATCTTTATGGAAATTAGACGCGCTCTTAGTACTCGCCGTCATAAATCATCTGCTTAATTTTTCTCGTCGTCTGCCCGTTTAATTGTCCAATAGGAGGAGGCCGTCCCACTTGTGGATCCCTGACACGGTTCTATCCCCACTTCACACTTTTAATTATGGCGTCTCTTCCTTCATTATTTACTTCCTTCTCTCTCTCTCTCAAACATATGATGGCGAGATAAGAAATAAAATGTTTATCTATCAAGACTGGGAGTCCTCCTCAGTAGCAGGCCGGCTTGGCTCCAATATAAAATGGCCGCCTCTGACGTGAGGTGCCATGTACAGCTACTCTAACTTGAATAACAGACCCATCCTGTGTCCTTGGAGCCCTTACACTGTCAGCTGGGCCAGTTGTAAATCCATGGTTGCTAGATCCATCTTCGTGAGCATGGACAGAATGGTGTGCACGCGAGGGCGTTACCCAGGCTGTATGCCCAGGCATCGGTTCTGTCTACGAGGTAGGCCAACAAAGTTCTGTAGCAGCTGATGTAGATCAGGGGAGACTTCGTTGTTGACGTCGATTTTGAATCTGTCGTGTTCACGATGATCAGGAATGGCTGAAACACCGTTTAGTTAAACTCCTCGTAGTTTGTTGGCGATAGTGTGTAGCGTTTTCCAAATTTATCAAAAAGGCGCAATACAAGTAAAATTTGGTGATTGCGGGATATATACTATGTAGATATAAAAATATATAAATTACTTACCGCAAGGTTTTTTTTTTTAATATATTTTATTGGGAAATGTTTGTCTCAACCTTTAGTTAAAAAAAGAAAGTTTCAGCTCGCTCTGGACTGACAAGGACCATGGTGGGCGTTCTGAAATGTCCAAAGGTAGTGTTGTGTCACCGATCCGAGTATACAATAGAGCTGGTACATAGTGTTGGGCGCAACCTTTCTGTTTTGTCTAAAGTATGAATATATCGTAGAGAACAAATTAGAGTTTGACCAAGTGTAAATGAAAGTGTTGGAAAGGATTGCCAAGTATTTCCGCAATAATCCTGCCGGGCAATCAGGAATTAATCAGGGATTTACGGCGGTGGCGGTGGCGTTTATGGAAGCGGAGTTTAGCACAGCCGTCCACACATGGCCTATAATCCCAGCTCTCGCTGGAAACTTCTCTTCCCAAACTGGAATATTCTGTTCGCTATATTTCTTGAATTCTGACTTTCTAGAGAGAAACATATCCTGGAGCGACAACGCAATTTCTGGAATAATAATTTCTAGTATCATATATTCGGGAGTTAATTTAGTCTTGTCTAGAGATCTGTCAGACAGCTCCGGTGGGAAGTTACAAAATTACATTGTTAACCCGTGCATCCACTCTCTATATTGTGGCTGCCATACACATACCAATCATTGAAACCCGAGGAAATCTGATGTAGAAATACATGGGGAATGGGATTTGACTTATTGAGTTTATTGAATGTTGTTGCTTTAATTCCTATCCTCACATATTGGGATGGACAAATGTCTGTCTTGTCGAGACAGACAATACTAGCTGGGACATTCCACACATGAAATATTGGACACACACACCATATGTAAATGTGTCCTTGTTGTTTATTTGAGAGAGGTTTCAATAGAATACACTTTCAACACAAGGTGGTAATATACATCTCAATATATAATATCTATAACGATATATATATATTATAAAACTTTAAGAGAAATATATTTCTTTATTTCGACTTAGATTGCTATGTCCCCCTAGGGACACTTGCACTTTAAAATAAGCAATTTTTTTAAAGAAGAGAAAGAAAGATATTTTAAATATATACAGAATTAGTATGCAAGTTAGTTAGAAGAAAAGATAAAAAATATATATGTCAACACAATTTATATATGTACAAAGGGTTGATATGCAAATTCAGTTAAATGAAATCAAATTGTAAAGTATTGTGTTTATTCGAGAAAAGCAATTTACAGATTTAAAAAAAAAGTTTCAAGGAATATTTTATAATGAAAATATGCTAGATATTAGAGAATTATATAGTTTTGTTTTTAAAAATTACATTAGTTTATTTTTAAATGTGTATACAAAAAAAGTTTAATTTTATAATTTATATAAATTGTGAACATTTTCGTTTATTTTTTAAATAAATTAATAATGTACATATATACAAAAAGAACACAATCCTTGTAGTATAGAAGAGACAATGAAACAATGGAGACGAGTTATAAAGAAAGAGTATACATACTTGAATAAGTTATCCCCCACATAAGGTAACATTAAGTTCTGGTCAAACCACATCCAGTATACAGACCAAACACAATGATAACTGGTCGCTGGGAAGGTTCAACACAAGTTTTATCATTGCAGTAAGGTAGGTAGAAAATATCGTTTTATTTTAAAAGAAACATCATTAATAGCTCAATGTTCCATATAATATCTACATCATTATAGAAAATAATTTCTCAATTCAAATGCCTTGCATAAAACACATGATCAAATTATCATAACATAGTTTCGAGAACAGAAACATTTAGAAGCCCTGACATCAATATAACAGTATAAATAGGAAAAGTGACACCTCGCAGTTTGTGCGTATTACAAGACCATTATCGTATATTCAAACACAAACATCACCATTTGGCATCAAGATTACAGTTCAAATAAAGTTATAAATCAATATTCAGAGCACAAGTCTGGTGGGCTCGAGTCCAGCCTTTCACAAACGAAATGTTTATACTTAGAATAAACGCCTGTAGAAGATTTTTTTTTCAACTCGAAAGCTTGCGAATAAATTGGTGGAGAAACCTTTGGCGGAGTACTTGATTACTTATTTTAAATGCCCACAATATTGTAGCGAGTAATTAGTTTTATTATTTTTATGTAAATATTTTAATTTATTTTTAATGCCTGATTTTTGCATAGGTGTTTGTTGTATTTTTTATTCCTATATATACTTTGGCGTGTATTCATTAATTCATTCATATTTTTCGGTTGTTCTTCTTTTGACCTCGGTTTGGTTGGTTAATAAAATAACGTTCTTCGTTTGCGGATCACCGACTCTACCTTTCTGCTACGCTACAACTGGTGGAGAAGCTGGATCGTCAAGACCGATATCCCTTCAGACATAAAAGAAGGACTGAAACTGTTAAACAAGAAGATATTGTAGAGCTCAAGGAGATGACCGTGAAAATAGAGTAAGCTACCCAGGTGGGCAATTATTTTGTTCAGCACCTACCAAGGAATCCTTCCATGTTCTCCGGGGAGGATGGTGAAGATCCCCTTACCTGGTTAAGAGGTTACAAACGGGTGGCAAAGCATAATCATTGGGACGAAACCCTCTGTCTTGCCAATGTCTACTTCTACCTGAATGGAACTGCCCTCAAATGGTTTGAGAATAATGAGGAGACCATCCGGAATTGGGAAGAGTTTACTACTCAATTAGAGAGTGTATTTGGGAAAAGTGAGAGTCTGCGGCTGCTTGCCGAGAAAAAAACTTAAAATCCGGGCTCAGTTAAAGGGTGAAAGCACCGAGTTCTATATGCAAGACGTCCTACGACTCTGCAAAGAGGTGGATCTCCAAATGAGCGAGGAGGATAAAATCTCCCACCTCATGAAAGGAATAGTGGAAGAACTTTATCAGGCGCTTCTTCCAAGAGACATAAACAATACGGATCAATTTGTGTCTGAGTGCCGCCGCATTGAAGCGCTTCATCGTCGGCGTGTGACCCCCGCCAAGTACGAACGCTTGCCCAATGTAGCATCCCTTGATGTCTGCAATGATAATACAGATTTGTCATCCATGATTAGACAAATTGTCCGCGAGGAGGTGCAACGGGCCTTGGCCGCTCCTCGAGAAAAACCAAGAATCGCCACCATTGAAGATATGGTGAGGGAAGAAATTGATAAAACCCTCGCTCCAATATCAAATCCTTCGAGAGGCTCCCCTCAATATCGAACTTATACGCCGTCACCAATCGCTAGAAGAGAGACGGCCGCACCCCAGACTCCCCGTCCCAGAGCTCGGTACCCGAAACAGGGAGAAAGACTGGACACAAATGAATGGCGGACCACTGAGGGAAGACCAATTTGCTTCCATTGCGGACGCCCTGGCCATGTCGCCCGTTACTGCCGTGACAGAAGGAGACAGAATGACGAAAGAGAAAACGGATATTCCCAAGGGAGGCGAGAACCAATGTTCTTCTATGGATCGCGTCCCAAATTCCCGGCGCTCAATGACGACGAGCCAAGGGATAATTTTAGACGTTACCGAAGCCCTTCCCCATACCCTGGCCGAAACGGACAACATTCGTCGCCTATTAGAGGGTCCAGTCGGTCACCTCGCCGTTCCCGCCAGGAAAACTAGAGGTTGCGACCTATTTTGGAGGTGGGGCCGCAAAATTTGGAAACCCTCCCTCATCGACTACAGTGGATATGAAAGGAAATTATATAAATATTAAAATAGAAGGAAATATAACCAGTGCTCTTGTTGATTCTGGGGCTTCTTATTCTCTCGTGTCCGAGAGGTTCAGACTCAAATTAAAGAAAATAATGTTTGCCGAAACTGACGTGAGCTTAAGAGTGGCCAACGGTAAAATTATAAAACCGAAAGGACGCTGTTCTTTAAAATTAAACTTAATGGTCTGCAGGAAAATTTCGAATTTATTGTTCTGGAGGACTGTAGTCACGATGTGATCCTCGGATGGGACTTTTTGAAGTTATCCAGGGCGGTAATTGATTCTGCAGAAGATAAACTTTTTTTAGAGGAATTCCTAGTCGAGGACACACCCAAGAACAACTCACCTCTCTACGCGGAACGGGAATACAGAATAGAGCCCGCATCTTGTCAGCTGATAGAGGTATTAAGTAGAGACATCTCAGATAATGCAACTGTGGTGGCAGAAAGTCAAAAAGGTCTGTCGCTGGAAAGAGAACTAATGGCTCCCTCCTCTATCATCTCGCTTACCAGTAACAGGGGAAAACTGTGGGTGGCAAATTGGAGCCCATATCCGAAGATAATTCCCCAGGGGATGCACGTGGCCGATGGTGTCGTCATCGAGGATAGCCAGCTATGTGTACTTGCTGAGGGCAACCACGTGGGAACAGATATAGGCCATTCCGAGGATTCAAAAATTGCGGAAATTTTAAATATAGATGATTCACTTGACGATTTTCAAAAAGAAAAATTAAGAAATTATTGAGAAACTATAGAGATATTTTTGAGTTCAGAAAAAAAGAAGCGTCCAAGACCGATAATGTTAAGCATCGAATTAGCACTGGAGACCACCTTCCCACCAAACAACGACCGTACCGAGTAGCACCAGCGGAACGTCAAATTATTCAAGAGGAGGTAAATAAAATGGAAGAAATTGGTATTATTCAGCCCTCTGCGAGCCCATGGGCCTCACCGGTCGTTTTGGTCAGGAAAAAAGATGGCAGCTGGAGATTCTGCGTCGATTACCGCCGCCTTAATAAGATAACAAAAAAGGATGTTTACCCGCTCCCAAGGATCGACGACACTTTGGACTGTCTACAGGGAGCACGATTTTATTCCTCTATGGATCTCCAATCTGGATACTGGCAGATCGACGTGGAGGAATCGGACAGTGAGAAGACTGCATTCATAACCCCAGATGGATTGTATGAGTTCAAAGTGATGCCATTTGGGTTATGTAACGCTCCAGCTACATTCGAACGAATGATGGACGGCCTTTTGAAGGGTCTTAGGTGGACAATCTGTCTCTGTTACCTTGATGACATAGTCGTTTTTTCTGATGATTTTGAGGAACATCTGAGACGCCTTCAGCTGGTATTAGGTTGTTTGAGGAAGGCTGGCTTGTGCCTCAATCCGGGGAAATGCAGGTTTGGTGCGAAAACTATAACAGTTCTTGGACATAAGGTGAGTGGAGATGGAATATGTCTCGATCCAGAAAAAATTAGAGCAGTCCGTGACTTCCCCAGACCAAAGTCGCTAAAAGAAGTTAGAAGTTTCCTAGGGCTATCATCCTACTACCGCCGTTTCATACCCAATTATGCCCATATAGCCCAACCATTAAACGCTCTTTTAAAGAAAGATTCAGTGTTTAGTTGGAACATAGAAGAGCGGCACGCATTTGAAGCTCTCAAGTCAGCCCTAATTTCTGAGCCTGTCTTGGGACATTTTGATCATTCATCCCCAACAGAAATACATACTGATGCGAGCAACTATGGAATAGGAGCAGTTTTAGTGCAAATTCAAAAGGGAAAGGAAAGAGCCATTGCCTATGCATCGAGAACGCTCAATAAGGCGGAAAGAAATTATTCGACGACTGAGAGAGAATGTCTTGCTATTATTTGGGCCATTGGCAAATTCCGGCCGTATGTTTTTGGACGTCAATTCACTATCGTAACTGACCATCACTCCTTGTGCTGGCTGACCAACCTCAAGGACCCATGTGGGAGGTTAGCAAGATGGGCTCTTCGGCTGCAGGAGTTTGATGTTACTGTTGTGCACAAGAGCGGAAGAAAACATCAGGACGCTGACTGTTTATCAAGAAGTCCCCTAAATTGTAGTGAAGATATAGAAGAAGATATTCCTTGCATAGTTGCCTTACAGAATTTTGGACGGGAACAAATGAAAGACCCGGACCTCACGAAGATAGCCGACAAAATCCAACAGGAAACATCTAACAAGTCCTTTATAAAAATAAACGATACTCTCCATAAAAAAAATTACGATCCAATGGGAAGGGAATGGCTTCTGGTGGACCCCCGCCACTTGAGGCCTGAAATACTGAGAAACTTACATGATTCTCCCACTTCAGGACATCTTGGATTTACTAAGACATATGATCGAATAAGAAAAAAATTCTAGTGGCCCGGAATGTATAGGAATGTTAGGAAGTATGTGGCTCACTGTCCAGATTGTCAGCGACGCAAACGCCAGCCCCAACTCCCTCCAGGACTTTTGCAGCCGATACCTGTGCCTATAGCCGCCTTCGAAAAAGTGGGAATGGATCTCCTTGGAAGGTTTCCAACATCTATGTGCGGGAATCGCTGGATCATTGTCTGTACGGATTACCTCACCAAGTTTGCGATCACGAAAGCTCTACCGACAAGTGAATCAGTGGAAGTAGCGAAATTCCTCATTAAAGATGTAATTCTGAAGCACGGTGCGCCGAGGGAAGTTATCACAGATCGAGGACGAAATTTTACATCTTCAATGATTCGTGATCTGAACAAACACTGCAGAATAACTCATCGGACAACAACCGCCTACCACCCTCAGACCAATGGACTCACTGAAAGGTTGAATAAGACAATAGCAGACATGCTGTCCATTAATGTGGACGTCAACCAGAAAGATTGGGATGAGATTCTCCCATTCGTGACGTTCGCATACAACACGGCGAAGCAAGAGTCCACGGGGTTTAGTCCATTCTACCTTGTGCACGGGCGTGAGGCGGAGACCCCACTAGACTTGCTATTCCCCAAATTTCCTTCAGATGATGAAGATGACTTCATCCAGACGCTAGGATCAAGGGCCGAAGAAGCGCGACAGCTGGCACGCATTCACACTATGAGGTCCCAGGGAGGAAATAAACTCCGTTACGACGCCCATCACAGAAACATAATCTATCAGCCCGGAGATCTCGTTTGGATCTATATCCCTGTGCGCAAGGTGGGTTTGTCTGAAAAACTAATGCGACGTTATTTCGGCCCGTATAGGGTGACAAGAAAAATATCCGATGTGACATATGAAGTGGAGACATTCGGAGACCAGCATGGTCGTTGTAAAACAAAGGACATAGTTCACATCTGCAGGATGAAGCCCTATTTAGATCCAGAGAAGCGGGAGGACCACCTGGAGGAGGACATGGAAGACAACTTATCAAGTCCTCAAAAGGAAGAAGTTCCAGCGGAAGGGAGGCAACCACCCTTGGCCCAGGAGGAGGTCCCCAGACCAGGAGACCTGGATATCCCTGGCCCTATTACGCGGTCGCGAGCTCGTAGACTGGAGGCGCAGGTCTCCTGCTGAACATCGGGTCGATGTCCTTTGAGAAGGGGGCTATGTAGCGAGTAATTAGTTTTATTATTTTTATGTAAATATTTTAATTTATTTTTAATGCCTGATTTTTGCATAGGTGTTTGTTGTATTTTTGATTCCTATATATACTTTGGCGTGTATTCATTAATTCATTCATATTTTTCGGTTGTTCTTCTTTTGACCTCGGTTTGGTTGGTTAATAAAATAACGTTCTTCGTTTGCGGATCACCGACTCTACCTTTCTGCTACGCTACAATATAATTTCCCCTATATAGTACTAAACCAATGTTCCAGTAGAAATATAACATTTATGGTAATCCCGTGTGTCGTGGTACGGAGAATTCTGGCGAGGTACGGACACAACAACTTACCCGAGTGGGAGAATTCATTCAAAGATTCACATTGAGAAAGTGCGGTGGGATAATACAAAAAAAGAATCACAGATGCACATAATGTGGTGTATATATGTAAGTTAGGAAAATCATCATTTTGCACGACATCTTCAATATGCAAAATGTTGACAGTTTGTTCACCTAAACCAATTTCCTACTATATACGCCCAGCAACGCCAAGAGAAGTGTTTCAAGTACAAACTATAATATGTATATATTGGAGTAGAAGGCTTGTTTTTCTCCTATAAATGGTACATAATTTGTGACCAGTGCTACAGACATTTTGACACCACTTCTGTCTATATGCCAGGCAGGGTTGGATGACTAAAATGGAGAGTGGATTCAGTCTGGAGAAACAAAGGAGAGTTGAGCAGACTCTTTAGTCAAATCCATTGTCTAAATACGTCGGTGGAGCACCCATTGCTTCTACACAACGGACGCAAGATTGCGTTTTCCACCAGCTTAAGAGTTCCATTTGATAAAGGCCCTTTTCAATAACTCGTTTAAGATTCTCCGTTTGAAAAGTTAGTTGGGTATTGAAGATATGGGCGCCGAGAGAAAATCTTTTTACACCGAACACATTTGAGAGGTGTGGGCTTTACTCGAGACACGAATGGCTGGTAAGAAAATATTCCACTTGATTTGTAGGTACGTAAAAGACGGGAAGAACACACTTGACGGCGGCATCTCTGTTCAAGAGTATTACTTGTGACAATATTATCTTATCCTTCTATATATAAACTATCAGCGGGTGTGTGTTTATAAACATACAGGATAAACACGCAAGAACATTTCTATCATCAATAGAAAGCTGAGCTTCTATAGAGGACAAAATATCATAAATATAATATATAGAATAGTATATTTTTAATAATGTAATAAGTAATTAGTCCCCTGGAACAGTTTGACTACACCAACGTACATCACACGTGGATGTTTACAAGGTTTGAATCCCGGAACTGCCTCATCGAAATATTGCATGTTTTATTGAACATTGTGATCCAAAATATAAGCCCCTCAATTATTCAATATATATTCACAATATATGCATATATATATATTATTATTAATTTTTAGTAATAAGATTCGAGAGTGTAGTCGTTTGATTAGAAAAGTTGAAAAACAATTATGTATTGTCAAGTAGTTTAATTACTTGAGAGTAAAAATGAAAATAAAACATTTCCCAGTTATAATAGAATCTATGAAATTAATATCCTATATTCATAGAATTATATAATAGGAACAATTAAGTGCACATATTTACAACAAGATTAGATGGTATCTTCTGAATTTACGGTCAAAAAAATTATAATTATTATTGAATGAAGATAGAATATATTTTTAATTATATATTTCGATATATTTAAATTTAGTTATATTATTTCCTCCCTGTGACTTAAATAGAATTGTATAATAAAATTGATAACTACACAATAGTTTTGATAAATGGAATCAAAATAGAGATAATTACAATATAAAACAATAAAAATCTCAATGTCCAAATATTTTCAAAATAAACAAAAGAAAGTTTCATCATCACTTAGCACCTTCTAACGCTGGTAATACAGCCCTTATACTGCAATGATTAAAATTGAAAGAGGGAGGGCATGGCTCATCAGTGGTGAACCCTCCCATCGGTTTCGCCATCTCCAGACCGCTCCAATATTGACTGAATTGTTATATACCCTGCACTTATTATTGAGTACAGTAAATTGGTGTTTTTAAATAACTATGAACATATGTTTCTAGGACTGCAGAAATGTATATCTACATTAAAGATTTAAGGCATCATTTTTTTTATCAAACGACTGCATTATTGAATCTAATTCCCAAAAATTCCCTAACACATATACACACAGAGATAGAGAGAAAGATCTACGAATGGTTTATTGGATCTGTATGGTCATGAGCACCCACTGTTCTCTGCGCCATCCACTTGACCCTGGAGGCTCCCACAGAGTACTGTACAAGTTGAGAGATTTTATAAAATATTTGGAGCAAGAGCAATCCATATGAAAGTCATCAAAGACGGGATTCACTGTGATCATCCTCCGATATTTCGACAAGGCTGAGTGGGGAAAGAAAGTTTGTAAAGACCTGCTCCAAGCCGCGTCGAAATATCTGGGGATAACTAATCCAAGATTTTTATTTCTTCAACAATTAACTGATTCCACTACATTTTTTTCGCTAAGGAAGCTCTAGATCTTAATCCTTAATAAGAGCATAAAATACACTCAAGTAAAATACACGTCTTATATTGGTCTATTATAGCGTTTATTTTTATATCAAGCTGGTAACTAGTAATATTTAGGTTGCTAACAAATAAGAGTTAAATTACCAAACAAATTTGGGATATTTCAGAGAGGATTTGGCTTTGCTACTCGTAAAACGGAAGAACACAAATATTATATTGTTACCAACATGAGAGGGTTGATAGAACCCTGCAGAACATAAAACACCTTAAGGGCAATACCCATCGTGAGTTTAGGGCTTCCTATATTCAATTTGAGTTAAACGGCAATCTCCATTAAATATAGGCAGGGAAAAGAAAGCGCAAACCTGGATCTTTGTTTCACACAGTTTCAGGTACGCTCTCTTATATCGAAGTATATTCTCTGTTATATAAATTTGATGTTCTTCACTTTAGCATTCGAGCGCTGGAGAGTTATTCTCTATAGAAAATATTTCTGATTATAAAAACTTCAGAGTGCCAAGTTTCCTCAGACAGCGGCCGTGATACCACGTAGACACAGTGTAGCTCCTTTCAGTTTCCCGTGAAACTTCAAAAGCTGAATAAGATTAACTTTTTCTTGTCAGTTTTAAAAATTATCTCGCGATAACTGCCTGATCAATGAGAATAAATATATATGTATATGATATCATATTTAGCTCATATATAACGTTAGACATGCACGAGAACAAAAGCATCTAGCGCCAAAGAAAATCTCAAAATGACAACCAATCCCTTTGAAAGATCTATCAATCGAAATATTGGAATTAAGAAGTCTAAAACCCAATAAATGCCCTAGTTCGTATAAACACTGAATGTCGACCACCTGTCCTTCCAAAGAAACAGCAGACGCTAACAAAGAGAAACTACTTCAGCATAACGATGGAGAAATAGGATATTTAGAACACAAGGAACAGAATTTTTACCGGTGGAATGGAACAAGGCAGATGTTTGCATCAGAGATATTTTCACTAGAACGTTCTGCTCTACTGAATAATTCCTGTCCCACTATGGAATTCCCGCTGGATCAAGTTTGTCTCCAGATACATCGAAATCATATTCTCCGTATTATGGGGCGGCTATAGGAGAGAGGGTAATATTTGACTATAGAGATGGGTTTAGAAATGAAAATCCTTATATAAAGAAGCTTGTAGATATTAAGGGACCGAATCCTGTATTGGCCAGACAAGGCAAAGCTAGGTCTGTGTGTGGATCCCCCCCATAGGACTTGTGCCAACTTTCACATTTGGTCGGGAAGAAAACCTTTGAATTGAACGTTGCGCCTCATCCTGGAATTACAATTCTCAGGAACACCTCTCTCACATATATATCATAATGATTTCATCTAAAATATATTCCCTCATTATTATTACACGGAACATCTCCCCACGTTATTAATTACACCGCGTTCTCATCTAGCGAGAGAGAGGGCCGAAAGATATGTTCAATGGATGTTCAAACAGCTTTGTGTTCGTTATATGTTGAATGAGGTCTATTTGTTAGCTTACCTCTTCCTCGATAGAGGATATATAAAGTGGTGTTATAATAAACTTTTAGAGCCTACCTGTTCTCTTCCATGTAATGAAGCCTCCACACAGAGTGTGTGATAGAAAACTTTGGGATATTTAAATAAATGTAGAAATATATTTAACGAACCTAGTGCAATGAATACATCGTTATTTTATGGACCAAGTTTTTGTGCCGTGCCCTACAAGGGATCAAATAGATTCGCTATTTAGATTTGTGCTAAGTGAGCTCTCTAAAGGTAAACAGAGATTTCTTTAAAGTCCCCCCACACGTGGTCTCCCAGAAATCATCAGCTTAGCTATACGATGTTCCCACAACTTGGAATAAGTACATTTGTAACCATCGACAGAAAATAGAGAGGGCTGCCATCATAATCATCTAATAATTACGTTTTCTCTCCTTATTGCCAAACGCACATTTCAAAGAGAGAATTTTGTCCCTATTTTTAAATAAGAGCGTCAAAATATTTTCAGCAGCGCAAAGAAAGAGCTGAGCTCCGTAGCTCGGATGTCCATTCAAACAATTCATTCAGCCTATTGAAGTTTACACTTCTTGCTGAGGATGTTCGAAATTCAAATCTTCACTGCATCTCGAAACTCTGCTGATAGCGCCTAGTTTTACTTTATCCTATTCTATAAATACAGCGTTGTCTGGAGGACACTAATTCCTCTCCCATTACAGTGAAACATCTCGCGGTCTTTCCAGGTATTCCCTTCCTCTAACATCGATGTCTGGTCCTTCATACATTCCATTGTTCTCAAAATTGTTGGGATATCTTTGATTCCTTGCTTCCCATCAACACCAAGAACATTCCACAAAAGCCTAGAAAATAATTGTAGACATTTCTCTAACTTGAAAGTTAGCATTTTAAAATAAAAAGAAACTCATTGTGAGAAAATATTTTGTAATTTTAGACATCTCTAACTGTTTATTTCGATCCGCTCTAGAAAATTTCAACATTGTCTTGTCACCAAACATAACAAAAAAAAAAGATGAAGACTTTTGTTAAACTGCCTTCACACACACTAAACAATGCTGAAAAAGACCGCTAGTGGTTGTTATTTTGTTTTTTTTTTCAGGCTAACATTGAGAAGCAGCATAAATAATATATCTATATATAAGTCAAAGTTGTGAGAATCAATATGTACGCGGGAGGAGATATACACATTTACATACACATTCAATCATTGAAAGTAGAAGAAAGACAAATATGTTTCTGTATAGGCTTGCTTATTCTAGGGCTCGATATTTTAAATCATAAAATTACAAGATAAATATTCAAAATATTAATTAATATAGCTTTTTGGCCACACAAATCTCAAATTATTCCACCATATGTGAAATGGAATTTAAAGCATACAAAAATCAATTGTGACGTAATCTGGGCGAACACATCTGAACCGACTGGATAAGCAATGATACCCAGCAATATGTTCATAAAGTGTTCAATAAATTCCTATCTGTTGAAAAGATGCCAAAGTGGCGGTATAAGCTTCCAAGAGCTTCTTAGGCTTTAAAAATGTTTATATAGATTTTCAATATATATATGTAGTTATATCTATTATGTAAGGTATAGTTGGAATTTTTTTAATCCCATTTTAGAGAAGAAGTTGAATGTTTTCAAGTTATTTTTAAATATATGGAGGAAATGCTGCAAATTTGATTACCTTTAGTTTAAAATTAAGTTTTAATGTTATAAAAAAAAATTATGTTTTTAGCTCAAAATATATATTTTTTAGTTTTAAAGATGACACTCAAAACTTTTCCCAACATTGTATTATGAACAAATATTTATCCCTTTAAATGGTGCCAAAACGACAAAGCCTTTTTACCGAAGATAAACTCCTGTAAACAAACAATTATTGCATACACCCTGCTTAGTATTAATTATGGTATATTATGGGTGTTTGTGTGAATCTACTGACAAAACAATAATTTCAGACCGCATCGGGATCGATTGAATTGTAAAATACGATTCCAGTCCGTTCACAAATATAGAATTTCATATATCAGATGTAATGAAGATGTCTTGAACCTCCCTCGGGGCCGATGGTCCTGCCCTCCGTCGACAACAAAATGGGCTCTTCTCTCACATTTTGGGGTCAAAAGTGTTGGCAAATACATCTTAAATGAGCTAGGGGAATGAATGTCCGTGCTATATATACGTTGGCAAACATATATCTATATATATATATATAAAGAGAGAGAAGGGATTTACGCAAATGTATGTTTGACTGAATCCCAAACTTGTAAATAAACTTCCCGGGCTCCCTGGCAACGAACGTTGTGGAAGGTAAACACTGGCGGTGACGTAGCAGCCTATCTGCGAGAAAACAAAATATTAATATTTGACCCGAGAACTAGTCCGTCTACTCACCAATCCGGGGGTTGAACCAACAGTGGAAATTCTTGGCTTCTACAGGGATACTTGGTCTCTCTAAGGATACTTGGTCTCTCAAAGGATACTTGGTCTCTGCAACAATCCGAGTAGACTTGGTCTAACTTTGATATGTTCTCTAAAGCGATAGGTCAACAACGAGCCAACACAAACTCCACCACGACAGAGGTCCTAAACCTCCCGGATCCTTGGTGCCTGCAACTCTGAGGATTTCTAACCTCAAATAGTTGCGTGAAGAGAGATATACTGACGCTAATTTATATATATTTTACCTACACTAAGTACACGTGGTACAGACTATGATAGTCATGGTGAGTAATTAGCGAATGCCTGTAAGTTTATATACACTACACCCTTAGAAAGCAGTTCGACTTGTGCACTTCAAGGTGCCACAGTCCCGTTGGGGTGTTGGACTTATGCCAAAATCGGGGGCCACACATTGAAGGAGACAAAAAGTGCTCGGTGCGGGAATCGACTCCGGACCGTGGTTGTCGCCCGTGTGTTATGGAACATCGTCTGTCAGCACATCTTGTTACATGAGCGCCGTCTGTGGTCAATGGTATGTACTCTTTATTCGCGTCTGATTATTTTTTATTAAACAATTCCCTACTGCCCTTACTGTAATGATAAAAAATATTGGGAGGGCCTGGCTCATCAGGGGTGAACCCTCCCAGCAGTTCGCCAGTTTAATCTAGCACACTTGTGTTTATAACTCTCTCTATTTCTTCCCCCTTCTCAACAATGGCATAAAGATTAGCTGGATATAAAATTTATAGATAGTAACAAACCCCATTTAAAATTCTTCTAACAAAATAAAATGATATAAAACTATATATATAGCAATTTGAATTGTTAATATTTCAAAGGAAAACGATATATAGGCTGGAATGTACGTAGGCACAGAGTTTAATTATATTAATTTATACTTGGAGAAATATTATTTTTATCATAGCAATTACAATGGCGCCGTTGAGAAATCGATAATTTATTTCATAACATAAAATAAAATTGTAAACATAGCTATATAGAGAAATGAATTCAAATTGTTTACGCCCTGCACATATATTACAAACAAATCCCGCTGATGTATTAATTCAGAAATATGCAAATATATGTGATGCGCGCCATCTGTTATAGGAAATTGAAACTATTTTAGACGCGTATGGTTCTTTTTAAATTTAATCCATTTTCTACTGGGAGGGTTCACCACCGATAATCCAGGCCCTCCCGTTATCTTTGCAGTAAGAGCAGTATAAAATTGTTTAATTTTAAAAAGAATCATACGTCTCTAAAATTTCTTATATAGCAAATATATCTATATAGATATTATATAATAATATTTGTAAATATATAAGATATACCGAGTGTTTTTACATAACTTGTAATGTTTCGATTTCAAACGGTCACTATGCATGTGTGTAGGTAAACATTTGATTTTTCTGTATTCCTTCTTATAATTTTGATTAGTCAGTAGAAAAGTGTCTTTTTGCTCGAAATATCGCTTTTTATCAATTAAAAAGATACTTTGTTAATTGTTATTAATTTCTAAATAAATATAATTTCGGTTGATATAAAATATTACATTTACAGGTAAAATCGAATTTTTACCAGAAATAATTTACGCAATCTTTTTTTACAACTTTTTTTGTTCTTTTGTGATTGTATATAATAACTAGCTTATTAAAGAGAAATGCAACAAATTCTGACAGGTTATTTGTTAAATATACGTATATTTGTTAAATACACACAGCGTCCTGTGTTTGGATCAATGTCAAGCTATCCAATTCCCAACTAATTGCTTCACGTGTGTACACACTCTTAACTTTTTTTTTTCATTCTTTCCAAGTTATGTTTGAAGTCTTTAAAATATTTAAATCCCTAAATAAGAAATGTAAAATATTTAAATATATAGTTAAATATAATATATTATATATTCAAATCTCTCTAATATTTTGAATTTCATATAGAGAGAGCATTTTAATGAATGTGTTCGCAAAAAAGAACATTTTAAAAATTTATAAAGAAAAATTTTAAATCTTAATTTTTTATCTAATGTATATTTATATTCTACGTAATATATATTTAAAGGGGGAGCCATTATTATTTATATATTACCCAGTTTTCTAAAGCTTACAAATATATGTTTAATTATAAATAGAGCAAGTATTTAAATATTGTGTTGTATATATATTGTTTTTTAATTAAAAGGGCATATATTGAATCAAAATAGCGTTTATTTTACCAATATTTCAGTTGGCTGAACGCCAACCTTTATCAAGGTATTATAACATATTAATGTGTCAACAAGGTTGGCGTTCAGCCAACTGAAATTTTGGTAAAATAAATGATATTTTGATCCAATATATGCCTTTTTATTTAAATATATATATATACACTATAACATATATACTATAATACTATAACGGCATTTTGATAATTTTTCATAAAAATCAAACGAACTTACATATATAAAGAAAATCCTTGACATTTCTTTTTATTCTTAAATATGGTTTTGACTTTAAAAAATAAATTGATTTTTTAAAAATATTATTTAATTTGGAATTCAAATGCAGTAATTTTGTATTTATATACATATTTTTCAAATAAATTTTCTTTCTCCTATTCGAATAAATAACTTTACCATTCAAAAATTGGCTACAAAGATTTCCCCATTCGAAATCTATTTAATTTCATAAATGATGATAATGTTCTAAAATTTCTTTCAGTGATTGTTTTTAACATAACACGCAACCTATAAATTATATACTATATACATAAAAAATCCTAAAATTATAGTATTTTAATGACATATATATGATTATTTTAGATTTTTTTTTTAACTCAAATTTAACATTATTAAATTAGTCTATTGTTTGTAGATAATAAAGTGGGGGCACCCGGCATTTGTACGCTTCAAGAGAACCTAAGGTCATCAAATACAGTAGAACTTGGATAATTCGAACTTCTTTAATTCGAAAACCTCTTTAATTCGAATATTTATCTTGGTCCCTAGAATTTCCTATATAAATAATTTAACATCTTTAATTCGAATTTTTGGATAATTCGAATTTTTTTATGGTCCCTTGGGGTTCGAATTATCCAAGTTCGACTGTATTTCAAATTCGTTTATATATCATTGTATTTAAAATATAGACGCGCAGGCGCTTTACGTTTTTATTTTTATTTTATTTTTTATTATCTTAAAATAAATCACCTAATCATCGGAAATAAAGAACAGAAAGGTTGTGATGAATAATATTATTTAATCATATTTAGAAATCCACAACTTGCAAAAATGTCATTTTTTTCTATAATACATATAGTGTGAAAAATAAAATATTTCAACTAAATATTATTAAATCCTAGCAATCCGCGTCTCCCACATTTTCCATTAAAATATTAAATATATATATATATAATATAAACGACTTTTTTAATCGACAAGAGAGAAATTCCTCACACATTTTTTAAATATTAAATAGATATCAATGAAAAATTAGCTTTCTACTCGGAAAGAATCTGGAACAGTTGACCCCGTTATTGGCAGGGGCGGAAATAACGCCCCCAAGAACTTATCGACAGTTTCCAAATTTAAAATAAAAACGTTTTCTAGCTGAATTATCCCAACCGATGATTTGAAATTACTCCCGATATTTTTTTATATAAAATAAAAGTTGACGGGGTAATTTGATGGGAAAGAGAGGCCGTTTGAAACACTTTTAAATGTTGAAGTTAATAAAATATATTGTTTTATCCGCTTTTCTCCCCCCTTGGTTTGTTATAAGAAATTTTAATCGTTACCAGTATTATTTATTTCCATTTTTTCCAATAAGAATTGAATTGGTAAAAAATACTCTGCACATTCAAATCTTCTATAAATGTGATTATTGTTTGCTGACAATTGGATTGATGATGGTAAAATAAAAGAAAGGAAATAATGTACCAGATAATTATGGCAAACTGTTTAAAATCCCTGATCTTGCAATTACAACATCGCTAGTGACTTGCGCCATCTATTGGGATAAATCTCAACTAACACGTATGTAGCTTTTCTTGGTATTTCAAGAAGAGGCTTTAGACCAATATTCTGTAGAACTAATAAAACAAATCGACGTTTAGTTTATATTTATTCCGATAGATGGTGCAGTCTATCAGCAATGTTTTGCTGCGAGATGAGAAAATACACTTGTACACTCATAGACAAAACTTAAGGAAGTGCCTTTTAGCATGTATATCGGGATTCAGACATTAACTCGGAAAGATCTTTGATACACAGTAAGCTTTAATGAAGACACACGAGATAACCAATTGTGAACATAATTATCTCTGTCTCCTTAAGAAAGAAAAACAGAGATGACCGGCGATTATCAAAATATGAAACTTCTTTAAATTTTGTCTACGAGTATTTTGTGTTGCAGACATAAATCTTGTAATATTCATTATCATAATCAAACAGACTCTAAACGTAGAATATTTTATAATCATTTTTAGAACCTCTCTTTTCCATTAGTTATTATGTAAAATTGTATCCATTATGGAGGAAAGCTCTTATTCACCCCTTACTAATGGTTTCTAAAGATGGATGAACCGATGACTATCAAGTCAATGGCATATAGATGTGTAAGGCAATGAGAGCATTGCCGCATTATTTTCCAATGAAAATCCTCAATGAACGGATCAACTGGACCAAGACAACCAAGTCACCATACCATGGCTATGGATCATTCATCTTGGAGGAGATTGATTGAGATGGTCTACATATCATAAGAAATAGAGCCATAAAGCACGAATGTTTCTTATCCAAATGAACTTCTACGGTGTCTGTACTGTATGACAAATATTGGAAGGGCTTGGCTCATGGGGTGCTGCAGTTTCATGCAGTAAGGACAGTAGAAGTTTATTTCATTTGGATTCAAAAGAAGCCTGGACAGTAGAAACACAGTAGTAAGGACAGTAGAAACACAATAGTAAGGACAGTAGAAACACAGTAGTAAGGACAGTAGAAACACAATAGTAAGGACAGTAGAAACACAGTAGTAAGGACAGTAGAAACACAATAGTAAGGACAGTAGAAACACAGTAGTAAGGACAGTAGAAACACAATAGTAAGGACAGTAGAAACACAGTAGTAAGGACAGTAGTAAGGACAGTAGAAACACAGTAGTAAGGACAGTAGAAACACAGTAGTAAGGACAGTAGAAACACAGTAGTAAGGACAGTAGAAACACAGTAGTAAGGACAGTAGTAAGGACAGTAGAAACACAGTAGTAAGGACAGTAGAAACACAGTAGTAAGGACAGTAGAAACATAGTAGTAAGGACAGTAGAAGTTTATTTCATTTGAATTCAAAAGAAACTGTTGACTTTGCTTGGAATTTTTAATGAAACTGCTTCCAAGAAAATTATAATCAAACATTTATATTTGTTCTGTCTCTTGTAAAACATGTGTGTATACATGAGTATGTATGTAAGAAATCAAGTTAATAGGTGCTAACCGAAAGAAAAAAAGTTCCTTTGTTTTATATAATACTAGCCGAATGACCTGGGCAACGCCCGTGTTTTACCCGATTGAATGTTTTTATTCAAATACTATTTGTTACAATTATAAATTTGGCGCCTTTAATAAATGCATATATTAGTTAATAACTATAGCCTATGTGCTTTATCTGTCTATGTACTGTTGGCTTCTGTAGGCGTCTCTTACTGGGAAAAAGAAAGAGAGGATTCCATTTAGTTATTAACTAATATATGCATTTATTTAAGGAGCGACCCGCTCCAACACAATAGTTACAAAAACGAAAAAGCGAGTGGGGGGGGGGGGGGGCAAAGGTGGCGTGATCGTAGCCAACCAATAGGAGGGCGCCATTCCAAAAAAAAAGCAAACGGTGACAGAGATGATAAATGATTAGGAGATGAAGAATGACGCTCGTAACTGTATATAGAATTAGTTTCTCTTTTATATTTGTTCTCTCTCTCTTGTAAAACAATACATAAAAAGAGAAACTAATATCATATAATTATGAAAAAGGCATCTCCTTATCGTGCAACTGAAAGTTGCTGAAGACTTGCGCCATCTATCGGAATAAATATCAACTATTCTCGTTGATTTTTAATTATTCCAGAATTGGCCAAATACCCATTCTTGATTAATCAAGAAAAGCTAACCACGGACGTGTTTCGGGCTGTTGGCCCTCATCAGCGTGGTGCAAGCTGTACCTCAACGACCAAAAAATTGGTCATTCAAGGCATCCTGAAAAATCATGAAATGGGTAGTTAAGGCCAGAATTGCGTGAGACCGCAACACAATGTGAAAAAATAGTACAAATGTGATATTGTACTGGGATAAGGTGCATAATTATGAAAAAAGGCATCTCCTTATCGTGCAACTGAAAGTTGTAGTTTTTCACATTGTGTCGCGGTCTCACGCAATTCTGGCCTTAACTACCCGTTTCATGATTTTTCAGGATGCCTTGAATGACCAATTTTTTGGTCGTTGAGGTACAGCTTGCACCATGCTGATAAGGGCCAACAGCCCGAAACACGTCCGTGGTTAGCTTTTCTTGATTAATCAAGAATGGGTATTTGGCCAATTCTGGAATAATTAAAAATCAACGAGAATAGTTGATATTTATTCCGATAGATGGCGCAAGCCTTCAGCAACTTTCAGTTGCACCATAAGGAGATGCCTTTTTCATAATTATATGATATTAGTTTCTCTTTTTATGTATTGTTTTACAAGAGAGAGAGAACAAATATAAAAGAGAAACTAGTATTATATAAAACAAAGGAACTTTTTTTCTTTCGGTTAGCACCTATTAACTTGATTTCTTACATACATACTCTGTGGGAATAATTAATCAATTAAAATATATATATACAACAGAAACACACACATCACTTTCATGCTCCATGGTTCTATTTCTTATGTATATATATGGCGTGTTATTGGCTTGTGTTTAATACACAAGTCATAGGAATTAGTCTCCTGAAATAACCCTGTTGTTGTTTCTTATCCCCTTGTGTAAAGATTACACGAATTCCATGAGTTCATGCTCCTCGAGCTGTTTTATGATAAGCAGCGGCCTCTCCCAAAGGTCCTGTTTAGTGCATCTAATTCAAGCCAAAATGAAATAAATGAAATAACTCTACTCTGTTAATGTTGCTTCTTCATTATCCTGGAAGGACAGAGAATGCTATGACATCACACACGGCATGTGGAACTTTATTTTCTAAATTAGAGAGGAATTCTACACAACCTTTGAGAATTTTGTGAATATTGTGATCATCAGATATCAAACAAAAGGTTCAGTTTAAAATCACATTAATAGGACACAACAAGAGCAACCTAGTTCATGATAATTGAAACAGTGAATAATATATGAAGGTTATTCACATATTAAACAAAATGTTAACACGGGATTCAATCCCGGTTCATTACTGTCGGGAATCGAGGGTGTTACATACTCGTCCACCGACTTGTTTATTTTTTAAACAAAAGGTGTAACACCAAAAACCTACATCTATGGATATTTTAAGCCTAGAAGTGAGAGTCCAGTTATTTATATTTTATAAAAAATTGAAACTATTTTTGATGTGTATGAATCTTTTAAAAATAAAATAATATTCTACTGCCCTTACTGCAATGATAAAGTAATGAGAGGACCCCTGGCTCATCAGTGGTAAACCCTACTGGCCGTTTCGCCAGTTTAATTTACCAATTTCTTCTTGGTGTTAAGCAATGAACTAATTTTAATTTCTTTAATTTTAAATTCCGTGATCACACAACTTTAATATACAGTAAAACTCTGCTAAAATGAACCGGGGATATAGCAAATCTTCCTATAAAACAAACCTGAAATAATCCCCATTTTATAATACAGTGAACTATGGCTATAGTGAACCACAGGGTCAATCCCATTGGGGTTTTCTATAGAGGGGTTTTACTGTACTTCCAGACAACACCGAGGTCTGAAATTTTGTTAACTTGCTCAATACAGATGACAATGCAAGTTGACAAACTTTCAGACTTCTAAATGGCTGTGGTGGCTTACTTGTAAACAAACAAATAAATAATGGAAGTAAACAACAACAAAAGAAGTTGAGAACTACCACTTTATTGAATCCAAACACTTTGGCACAAATACAGTTAGGGAGGAGACAAGAGTTCATCCAATAGCAACAAAGTCAGAGGCTAAAATACATACGCCAGCATATGCAACTATGTATAGAGATCTGAACGTTTATTAAATATTCCTTTGGTATTTATACAGGTGTGTGTAGAGAATAAATAAATATATTAATATATATATAATTGAATCTTGCCCCTAATAACAAATCTAAAACAATCCCCAAATACATTCCATGGTACCATGACTATTGTGAATCAAAATTTCAGCTCCATTAGAGTTCACTATAGCAAGGTTTAACTGTAGGTACCAAAAGAGAGGACCTCTCCTTTCAAAAATACATTTAAACAATATGCGGCATATTTTCCAATGCCCACATAGAGAAATTCATTATTTTTATTCATTATTATTCATTTTTTGAGGGTTTTTTTTTTATAAGAGGAAGTAGTAGAGTGATAGGAGGGAGGTGAAAACCTATTTGCATATCTGTCAGGTTCAATAGAGTCAACATTCCCATTAACTGAGACTACTTGCTAAGACAGCAAAAAATTAGTCCCAATTATCTCTCATCAAGTTTGTTCAAATAAATAAGACCCTAATGTAACAAATATCTTTCTTATTCCTGATACATAACTGTCCCATCATTTACCCAGAAAAGTACCAATTTTGCATATTCCCAAAAAAAATGTACATACATTCATAACTCCGCCAGTCCCAAGCCTATATAAAAAGTGATGATGGGGAAGCAGTAACAAGCTCACAAAAAAAAAAAAAACTGGGCTCAACTAGTCCGGCTGACAGTGTAAGGGCTCCAAGGACACAGGATGGGTCTGTAATTCAGGTTAGAGTATCTGTACATGGCACCTCACGTCAGAGGCGGCCATTTTATATTGGAGCCAAGCCAGCCTGCTACTGAGGAGTGCTCCCAGTCTTGACAGATAAACATTTTATTTCTTATCTCGCCATCATATGTTTGAGAGAGAGAGAGAAGGAAGTAAATAATGAAGGAAGAGACGCCATAATTAAAAGTGTGAAGTGGGGATAGAACCGTGTCAGGGATCCACAAGTGGGACGGCCTCCTTCTATTGGACAATTAAACGGGCAGACGACGAGAAAAATTATGCAGATGATGGCGAGTCTCAATGAGTAAAGCAGCGGACGTATTTTACTTTCCCAGACTTGACACCTGTAAATGATTGAGAGGGGTAAGATATCTATTTGCATATTGACAAACACAACAATAATAGCTGCCATATTGAAAAAAAAAACACTTTTCCAGTCAAAATAAAGACTCTAAAACTATACTCTATCTTTTTTTTTTATTTAAATCAACTTCCTCCTGATAAAATTGTTATTTATATTCACTATAGCCATTCACTAAAACAATCACCAACTTCTATCCACCATGATTATCATGGCCTGTACCACGTGTACTAGGGATAAGCAAAAAATATATATATAGCATCAGTAATATTGGGAATTATTTTAGGTTCGTTGAAAGGTTCGTTATGGTTCATCTTAATGAGGTTTTACTTTATCTTCTTGTACAATAGAAAAAAAAGATACAATATATTAGAACCTTGATTTAAATATATACATAGATCTACTTATATAATTGCCTTATTCTGTCTGTGTGAAGTTCACTGTGTGAAGTTCACGGATAGATTTTGGTCAGAATGGATAAAATAAAAAAAGTGTCAAGGGATGGGAATCGAACCCACGACCTTCCGCTTACCGGGCAGATGCCATGACCACTAGGCCACATGACCACAATTTATAATTGTAACAAATAGTATTTGAATCAAAACATTCAATCGGGTAAAACACGGGCGTTGCCCGGGTTATTCGGCTAGTAAAATAATAAATATTCAAAAGTGTAAATTATAAAAACTTTTTTTGTAAAAATGAGTTCTTTTGGCTTTTAAAATTAAAGCAAAAAAAAAAAATTTACAAAAATGTGTGAAATGCAATAAACAATAGGTTTCAAGAGATTAAAAAAAATGATGAAAAAGGAAAATTAAAAATTTGATGAACAAGTCAAAAATTAAAAAGGTGATAGAACTAAAATCTAAACTAAGAAATGAAAAACTAAAACAATGACTAAAGATGTGAAGGAACCAAATCAGTAGTAAATTGTCAATTCCTATTTACAGTACTGTATGCTGGTGGACCTCTGGCTCATCACTAGAGAACAATCCCCTCAGTTTCATCATGTTGGAGGGTCTTATAGTGATGAGCCAGGCCCAATTTTCTACGGTAGTGGAAGAGTCTTGAAGTACTTGTTTCGTAATAAGAGCAAAATATTTCCATTTTTTAAATCACAAGATTGGGGGGTTCTAAGGTAAATCTTAAAAATACAGTAAAATCCCTCTATATCAAACCCCAATAGGACTGAACCTTTGGTTCACTATAACCATGGTTTATTATAGCCATAGTTCACTGTTTTATAAAATGGGGATTATTTCAGGTTTGTTATAAGGGAAGGTTGGCTATACTATAGAATAAAGCGTTAGGAGAAAATGATTTTTATTAATCGACCACACGAGCTTTCGGGCAGTCACGCCCTTCAACTGGTCCCAGTTGAAGGGCGTGACTGCCCGAAAGCTCGTGTGGTCGATTAATAAAAATCATTTTCTCCTAACGCTTTATTCTATAGTATTTATAATCCAAGGAGAAAGTTTCTATGTTTAAATAAGAAGGTTGGCTATATCCCTGGCTTGTTTTAGAAGGGTTTTACTGTAATTTGCATATTCTGCTCTTATAATTTTTTCTTTTATTATCTCATTGTAAATTATATACAAGGTCATTGTAAATTATACAACAATATACAAGGTCATGGAGATTGTGAATTCATGAATTTACAAACTTGGTAGGGTTATAGAATCATGAAAATATAAGATATATTGGGGATGTGTTTTTGGGTTCATAATAAAGGAAGATTCCCTATATTCATTGTTGGTTTTAGTGAGGTTTCTACTATAGGTATGTAAATATATTGCACTAATGTGTAGCTTTGGTAAAATTTGCATAACATTTCTATAGCAGCATTGTGATGCCATCAGACTGGGGCAATACTGCTGCCAAAATGTCATGTTTGATTTATAACTTAAGAGGGAGATGTGGAATTATCTACAGGGGATTCCAATGTAACACATCGTCTAACACACAGAGTAACACATCAACACACAGAGGTCTCACACCACTGCTTGAGCCTGCCTCCGCTGCGCCAGCATCACCAACATGGCTCCCAGCCGAGTCTTCTGCTTCTCCAGGTACTCTATGGCATCTGCCTCCAGTTCCAGCATCTTCATCACATCCGGTCTGTCACAGCACACACCATTGCCTAAAAAACAAAGTTTTTTATTTTAAAACTCCCCTCTATAGAGAACCACAATAGAACTGAGGGGGTCGGTGGAAGGATGGTCTAAACTGTTGGTTTTCAACCGCTACGACCTGGGTTCAATTCCCGCATTGGGCACTTTTTTCTGATTAAAAAAAAAATGCTCCAATGACCTGTGATACTTGCAAAAGTCCAACCCCACCAGCGAGAGCAAGTAACCAAACAGGGCTCTGGCACATTTGTAAGTGCAAAGTTGAACTGCTTTTCACATGTGTAGACATGTGGTGCACTCACAGTAAAAGCAGTCACCTACTACTACCCACCATGATTATCATGGCCTATACCATGTGTACTAGGGATAAGCAAAAAACAAAAAAAAATCTGAACCTGTGAATCACTATATCCACAGTTCACTGTATTATAAAATGGGGATTATTTCAGGTTTGTTATAAGGGAAGGTTCTCTATGTCCCAGGTTCATTTTTAGAGCAGGGTTTTACTGTAAAGAATCTGTAAAAAAAAAAATGCTCCTCAATTGCCCCCGATTCTTGCATCCAACACCACCAGTGAGTGCTGCTAACCAAACAGGACTCTTGCACCTTGCAAGTACAAAACACAAACTATCTTCTACATGTAGACATGTGGCATGCAAACCTCTACACACCATGTTTATCATGTGTACTTGGGACCTGCAGGACACCATTGAGAGGGAGATGAATTATTTTATAACTACAGCAGTTAGAACAGCCTCTTTGTTGATAAGGCACAATTTGGATTATAGATTATAAACACAAGGTAATAAGACCAAATTCAAATAAATAAATAGTGTGTGACGTTACGGTAACAGCGTTGTTACCATCTTCAGACAAAAGTATTGAATGAGAAATTTTACCACAGCATGTTTTTAAATAGTTACTGTTATCAAGTGTGTAAACAAGCAACTATTTAAAAACATGCTGTGGTAAAATTTCTCATTCAGTACTTTTGTCTGAAGATGGTAACAACGCTGTTACCGAAATGTCACACACTATTTATTTGGATTTGGTCTTATTACCTTGAGCCTCTTTGTTAGAGCAGCAACAGGATTACAACCACATAATAACTCTGGAGGCCCCGTTGTTTCAGCCCTGGTTATACACACAAGGTGATGAGACTGATTGTTGGCCAATAATGGTTACCATCATCAGACAAAAGTACTATTACAAAAGTACACAGTTACCGAAGCATCACATAATTTCGGAAATTCTGAAATTCGGAAACTCCCAAATTTGGAAAGTATTGTAATGTTTTTTTTACATACAAAAAATCAATTTTCACATGCTTTTATTTTGTTGATATTTCAACATTATTTTATTTTATTTTATTTACTTTTACTTTTGCTTTGCTTTTATTTTATTTAATTTAATTTTTATTAGTAATTTATTTTTAATTTAAGTGTTTAATTAATTTACTTTTTTACACCGATTATTTATAATCGCTAATTAGGGGTTTATCCCCTTTTTTAAAAGCTTAAATAAATCAACAGTTTCATTTGACCTTTGTGCTTAGTTTAGGATATTGTCCAATAAGAAGGCAGCATTATTACGTCATAAGCCATTCACGCATTTTTTATTGCAAAGTTGATTCCCCTAAAGTTCAAATTATCAAACATTTTCAGACATTGTAAGTTTCAAATTCTTTTATTCAACTCTCAATTTTTTGCATTTACAAGTTTGTTCTTCAACAAAATGGCATCCAAAGAGGAGCGGCAAAAACGAGGCAAGTACCGAATTCTTAAGCTTGGTGAAAAGTTAGATGTTCTTAGTGACATTAAAAAAGGATTAAGCTATACAACGATAATGCAAAAGTATAAAATTTCTAAGACAACTGTTTATGATATAAAAAAAGTCTGAGCTTAAACTTACAAAGTTTGTTGATTCTACCGAAAAAGATGTCAAAAAGTTTTCTCAAGTAAAAAATCCGTTATACGAAAATATTGATAAAGCAGTTAACATCTGGTACGAAAGTCAGAGATTATCAGGGGTTCCTATTCGTGGTATTGAACTCCAAACAGCTGCCAGTCATTTTGCATCAAAATTGAATAATCCCACTTTTAAAGCTAGTGGTGGATGGTTGTCACGATACAGAGCCAGACATAATTTGAAAAATAAAAAAGTTGTCGGGGAAGCATTGAGTGCTGACGAAGATGCAGCTAATCGCTTTAAAGATGATTTGTACAAACTAATGACTGACGAAAAGTATGAACAGTTCCAAATTTATAATGCTGACGAAACAGGAGTTTACTGGAAGTCATTACCCGATAATTCTCAAGTCAAAAATGCAAACAGCGCTAGTGGTCATAAGCAATCCAAAGATCGACTCTCTGTTTTACTTTGTGCAAATGCAGACGCTTCACATAAAAATGTTTTGGCTGTTGTTGGAAAATCAAAACGTCCAAGAGCAATCAAAAACATCATTGATCGATTGCCTGTCCATTACTATTCTTCACACAAGGCTTGGTTTAATCAAAGCATTTTTAGTGAATGTTTTTTTAAACGGTTCATAAACGAAGTTCGCAATTTTCAAGAAAATAAGTTAAGAGTTGCTCCAGATCAAGTAAAAGCGTTACTACTAGTTGACAATTCTCCTGCTCATCCAACAGAGCTGATCAGTAATGACGGCAACATTAAATGCAAGTTTTTACCACCTAATACAACATCTGTATTGCAGCCTATGGACCAGGGAGTTATTGTTGCCTTTAAAAGGTTGTATAAACGAAGACAGTTAGAAAGTTGTTTAGTATTTTCAAGTGATGCAGATCAGCCAAATAACTCTGTGGGTGAACAAACTTTTTCTAATTTAAAAAAGTACGACATCAAGAAAGCGATATTCAATTTTGGAAATTCTTGGGATGAATTAAAATCTTCTACAATAAGAAATGGATGGAAGATTTTGCTTGAACACAAAAATAATTCAGATTTGGAAACAGCAGGTGATGCATTACAATTATCCGAGGATGAATCTGATGAAGATGAACAAGAAATTAGACGGCTGGAGCAATTATTTCAAAGAGCTAGAATTGAAGTAAATCAAGAAAGCATTAATGAATGGATCGATATAGACCTTGATGATCCAGGTTACAATGTTCTTAGCAATGATGATATAGTTGAAGCTGTTTTGAGTGAAAAAATGGAAATCAGCAGTTCTGATGATAGTTCCTCAACTTCTGAAGACAGTTTGGAGCCGGATGTTCCCAGATGCGAAGCGTTGAAAAGTTTGGATGTTGCATTAAAATATTTGGAAAAGCGCACTGAACCAGAAATGCTTGCAAGCTACAACACCATCAATAGTCTTCGAACTATGCTTATGAGAGAAGAAGAAGCTTTGTTAAACAAGCCAAAGAAACAGACAACAATCAGCAACTTCTTTGCCAAGCGATAACTTACTTGGCCATCAATTGCATTACATACATAATAAAATATTTTACTATTTTTCATCGGTTTCATGCTCAAAACTCATAAAAGTCAAGGAACATTTGATTAAAAATCTTAATTAAAATTATGTAATGTACATATAATATTCAACCTAAAATTGTTCATATGCTTCAAAATCTTTGTCTCAGTCATCTAAATGCCTATTTATGCCACATAAATATTCACAAATCTAACTCTCTCAAATTCGGAAAATCCTCAAATTCGGAATACCTTGCGCCCCAAGCTTTCCGAATTTGAGGAGTTCTACTGTACTATAGTAACACCTGGATAAAATGAACCTGAGATATAGCAAACCTTTCCTTTATAACAAACCTGAAATAATCCCCATTTTATAATACAGTGAACTATGGCTATAATAAACCATGGCTATAGTGAACCAAAGGTTCAGACCCCCAATGAGTTCTTTATAGAAAGGTTTTTACTGTATTTATTTATTTGGATTTGGTCTTTCTTACCTTGTGTTTCTAATCCAAATTGTACCAAATCACCCTAGTTATGAGTGTATAATATCAATTGGACAAATCTATGAAGTTGGTTCCTCTAACTTTGCCTGTCCTGCACAATCCTGTATATAGATGTGGGGGAATCTGGTCTTCCTTGCACCGGACAACATCACAATTCAACAAGAGGTGGTCGGTGGAAGGCTGGTTAAACCGTTCGGTTTACGACCACTACGACCCGGGTTCGATCCCCGCATTGGACACTTTTTTCTGTTTAAAGAAAAAAAAAATGCTCCAATGGCCCCCCGATTCTTGCAAAAGTCCAACCCCACCAGCGAGTGCAAGTAACCAAACGGGGCTCTGGCATTTGTAAGTGCAAAGTCGAACTGCTTTTCACATGTGTAGACATGTGATGCGCTTACAGTAAAAAGCAGTCGCTAACTACCCACCATGATTATCATGGCCTGTACCACGTATACTAGGGATAAGCAAAAAAAAAAATGATGGTTGTCAAACAGACACCATCACACTTGATACCCTAATATGATTGAGTGGAGATAAGGAAGAAGAAGAAGAGAAATGACGATAGTGAACCAAAATCCATTCCCAGTGGGGTCCCAGCTACAGCGAGGTCCACTCACCTCTCAGGACTGTTCTGTAAGGAGGAGATGACCAAGTCCATCTGGACCTCTGGCCTGGAGAACTGCTGGGGCTGGTTCCTGAGGCAGTAAACTGGACATTCCACCACTGCATGGTTACATCAATGGTGGTACAGCATGGTGGCTAGAGACTGCTTTTACTGCAAGTGCACCAAATGTCTACACCATGTTGAAAGCACTACAAGGTAATTAGACCAAATAAATAGTGTGTGACATTTCGGTAACAATGCTGTTACCATCATCAGAAACTGTTATCAAAACGTCACACACTTAGCGATTATTATCATCAGATAAAAAGCATGTTTCAGTACTTTTATGAAACATACTTTTTGTCTGATGATGGGAACAAACGCTGTTACCTGAAACATTTCATCAATTTGTATCATGTTTATAATTTCTATAATTTAGAGTTGAACACAACTCACAGAGGTAGAAGGAGAGAGTGGGCAACATGACCAGAACCTCCAGTCCCAGGAGAGCCACGTTGAGGTAGTGTCTGGGGAGTATGAAGGGACAGTATGGACTGTCCAGACAGTACCACTGCTGCATCAGGACTCCCAGGAACACTGCTGTGGTGACTGTGGAGACACATCGCTACAATTACATTCTTTCCACAGTTTCCCCACAAACCTCCAAAGACAGAAAGAACAATACAACAGTTGTAGAATGACATTATCCCACATGTGTTTCTTTTGAACGAAAAAACAAAATTTATTTTAAGGAGAAATAACGATTATTTCTAACCTTAAGGATGAAGCATGATTGGATGAATTGTGAAGAGTAATGATAAACGAAAAAATAAAAATGTCCAGGGATGGGAAACGAACCCACAATGTTCCGCTTACCGGGCAGATGCCATGTCCACTAGGCTACCCTGGACATATTTTGCCGTTTGTAAATATTATATAGAGTAATTCATAATACAATATAATGCAGCTTATGATTGTAGAACGATATTTGAAAATTATTCCGCATGTGTTTCTTTTGAACGAAAAATCGTTCAAAGTTGTAGCTTTGATCTGGGGAATGAAACTGGTGAAATCTCTGGGAAACTCCACAAGTGATAAGTCATCCTAGTTCTTTTTCACCTTCAGTTCACCAATTTTCTTCCCCCTAGTACACGTGGCACAGGGCCATGATAATCACGGTGTGTAGTAGTTAGCGACTGTTTTTACTGTAAGTGCAGCACATGCCTGCACATGTGGAAAGCAGTTAAACTTTTGCACTTGTTATTTTTAAATCTTACTAGTTGATGTAATTTTACCACAGCATGTTTTAAATAGTTACTTGATGCACTTGATAACTGTAGCTATTTAAAACATGCTGTGGTAAAATTTCTCATTCAGTACTTTTGTCTGAAGATGGTAACAACGCTGTTACCGAAACGTCACACACTATTTATTTATTTGGATTTGGTCTTATTACCTTGTTTGAAGTTTATATTTTCCTTCTTTAAAAATATTTACATAGAAGCAATTTAACAAAACAAATTTAATCTCAAAATTAAACAATGATGATTTACATATCTCTCGACAGAATGTGTTTACTCTAGTCTCTAGTCAAAACCCAATAAATAAATATATACACAATTTAATTATTTTTATATGTCTGCGTAACTCTAAGTCCATTTACAACAGCACTTACAAATGAGCAAGAGCCCTGTATGGTTACTCAGACTTACTGGTGGGGTTGGAGTTTTACATGAATTAGGGTCCATTGAAGCATTTTTATTCAGAAAAAGTGCTCAACAATGCGAGATTTGTTGGAGGGTCGTGGCTGTCAAATATTCAACAATTTATACCACTCATCCACAGACCCTCTATTCACTAATTGTTAGAAATTCCTACTTTATTTATCCTCCCCAAGTCCTGCTGTTAACTGCCTCAGCGTGGCGTGGAGGTGACAGGATTGTATGTCTTGTACTCCTGGTACCCTAGCTAGACATGAACTGTCCTACTAAGCCCAGTTAAATGTTAACAGAGGGGGATCGGTGGAAGGCTGGTTAAACCGTTTGGTTTACGACCACTACGACCCGGGTTCGATCCCCGCATTGGACACTTTTTTTCTGTAAAAAAAAAAAAAATGCTCTAATGGCCCCCCGATTCTTGCAAAAGTCCAACCCCACCAGCGAGTGCAAGTAACCAAACGGGGCTCTGGCATTTGTAAGTGCAAAGTCGAACTGCTTTTCACATGTGTAGACATGTGGTGCGCTTACAGTAAAAGCAGTCGCTAACTACCCACCATGATTATCATGGCCTGTACCACGTGTACTAGGGATAAGCAAAAAAAAAAAACTAATTGTTAGAAATTCCTACTTTATTTATCCTCCCCAAGTCCTGCAGTTAACTACCTCATCATGGCGTGGAGGTGACAGGATTGTATGTCTTGTACTCCTGGTACCCTAGCTAGACATGAACTGTCCTACTAAGCCCAGTTAAATGTTAACAGACAAAGTCCTACCTTTGTTTGATGTTCCCAGCACCCAAATAGTCTGTATGAATTCTACACTTCAAAGCTAGAGAAGACTTATTTGATGTTCCCAGCACCCAAATACTCCGTATGAATTCTACACTTCAAAGCTAGAGAAGACTTATAGACATGGTGTAAGGAGATAGACACCATCACTGTTACTATATTTAAAGAAACACAGGGTAACAAGACCAAATACATAAATAGTATCAGAATCAACAACAAGTCTTCAAGTGTCTTCTTTTATTACCAAAACTTCGAGCTTTCGGGTATAACGACCCTTCTACAGGAATATTGAATATGAAAATCTATAAATTGTATGAAACATTTTGGTAACACGGCATCATCATGACAAAAGTACTGAAATTTCAGACGTTACTGAGAAATCTACTAAGACTTCAGTACTTTTGTCTGATGATGGTAACAGGTGTTACCTAAAGTGTCACACACTATTTATTAATTTGGATTCTGTCTTGTTACCTTGTGTTTATAATCTAAAGTGTACCTCATCATATTTAACAACTAGCATTAGCCACAGTGTTCCAAGCTCAGTGTTGTGCTGTGTAGGGGGAGTTGGACGGATGGACGGTGCCACCTACCAGCGAGGAGGATCAACATGGGAGCCCGGAGCACAGTCTCCAGACTCCTGAAGTAGTGGATCTGGCCCATGACAAAGAGCTGCTCGTGGTCCTGCTTGACGAAGAGGTCCACGAAGAAGAAGAAGAAGACAAAGATGAGCTGGCAGTTGACCAGGATGTAGGAGATGGTCCTGGGGGGGAGTCTGCTGTAGGTGGGCAGGACTGTGATGGCCACCAGGAGTGCCAGCTGCCACACACCATGCTACAGCAGGGGAGCAGTGACAATAAAACCTGGGCTCAGCTGGCCTGGCTGATAGTATCAGGTGTTAGGGTTCCAGGATGATCAGTGTCTGTTCTCCATGTTTGAAGCAGATGTAAACGATGGCTGTTCCTCATGTCAGAGGCTGCCATTTCATATTGGAGCTAAGTCAGTAGCCTGCTACTGAGTAGTGCTCCCAGTCTTAATGACAAAGGTAGACACATTCTACTTCACCCAGCATAAATACCCTTGAAACTGTATGTATGTACCTCTACAGACCTATAAGCTTATGTCCATAGGTTCTCTAAATACCCCATAGCTGCTCCCAGTCTTAATGATAGAGGTAGACACATTCTACTTTACCCAGCATAAATACCCTTGAAACTGTATGTATGTACCTCTACAGACCTATAAGCTTATGTCCATAGGTTCTCTAAATACCCCATTCTACTTCACCCAGCATAAATACCCTTGAAACTGTATGTATGTACCTCTACAGACCTATAAGCTTATGTCCATAGGTTCTCTAAATACCCCTAAGCTGCTCCCAGTCTTGATGACAAAGGTAGACACATTCTACTTCACCCAGCATAAATACCCTTGAAACTGTATGTATGTACCTCTACAGACCTATAAGCTTATGTCCATAGGTTCTCTAAATACCCCTAAGCTGCTCCCAGTCTTGATGACAAAGGTAGACACATTCTACTTCACCCAGCATAAATACCCTTGAAACTGTATGTATGTACCTCAACAGACCTATAAGCTTATGTCCATAGGTTCTCTAAATACCCCATAGCTGCTCCCAGTCTTAATGATAAAGGTAGACACATTCTACTTTACCCAGCATAAATACCCTTGAAACTGTATGTATGTACCTCAACAGACCTATAAGCTTATGTCCATAGGTTCTCTAAATACCCCATAGCTGCTCCCAGTCTTAATGACAAAGGTAGACACATTCTACTTTACCCAGCATAAATACCCTTGAAACTGTATGTACCTCTACAGACCTATAAGCTTATGTCCATAGGTTCTCTAAATACCCCATTCTACTTCACCCAGCATAAATACCCTTGAAACTGTATGTATGTACCTCTACAGACCTATAAGCTTATGTCCATAGGTTCTCTAAATACCCCTAAGCTGCTCCCAGTCTTAATGACAAAGGTAGACACATTCTACTTCACCCAGCATAAATACCCTTGAAACTGTATGTATGTACCTCAACAGACCTATAAGCTTATGTCCATAGGTTCTCTAAATACCCTTAAGCTGCCGTCCTTAGAAAATGCAGGGTATATAACAAAACCAGTCCAATACAATAGAGCAGTTTGGAGATTAATTTGGCAAAACCGCTGAGAGGGTTCACCACTGATGAGACAAGCCTCTCATTCAATAACTTATATCATTGCAGTAAGGTCTGTAGAGATAATATTTGATGATATTATTGAAAAGAAACACATTGCCAGTAAATGTAATTGTTACAAATTTTATCGATATATGGCAATTAAATTTCTAGGTATATGCAACAAGGGAGGATATGCAGCTATGGTGAACTCACCACCAAGAGAACCTGGAACCACCGAGCCGGCACAGCCTGTGCTAGGGGATAGGACTGGGGGTAGATTGGGTCAAGTAACATGGCCTCCTGTTCTTCCATGGCCGTCACACTTCTGTCGTCTAAACACACAGTGGGTGGGAACATAGAAACCTGGCAAAAATAAATAATTGGATTGACAAGGTACAATTTACACAAAGCAATAACGCGCCATCTATACATATAAAATAGAAGGATTTAAAAGCGCAAATGTTTCCCTTATACATAAAACGAACCTCCACTGTCCCCACTGCGATGAAAAATATATTGGGAGGGCTTGGCTCATCAGTGGTGAACCCTCCCAGCGGTTTCGCCAATTTAATCCACCAGACCGCTTCTCAGAGCTCTAATATTGTATTGGATCATTCTGCTTTTATATGCTACACTGAAGGATGGAATCTTAGAAATGGTTTTCAAGTAAACTATGGACATAAGCTTATAGGACAGTAGAATTATATTCAAATATTTGCTTCGAGCAATGCTCTTCAGCAAACTATAAAGACAAATTCATTAGGAATAAATTAACACAAAGCAATAACGCGCCATCTATACATATAAAATAGAAGTATTTAAAAGCAGAATGATCCAATACAATATTAGAGCTCTGAGAAGCGGTCTGGTGGATTAAATTGGCGAAACCGCTGGGAGGGTTCACCACTGATGAGCCAAGCCCTCCCAATATATTTTTCATCGCAGTGGGGACAGTGGAGGTTCGTTTTATGTATAAGGGAAACATTTGCGCTTTTAAATCCTTCTATTTTATATATAAAGGTACAATTTGGAATATAAAGATAGGAAACATAAGGTAACAAGATCTCTCTCTTCTTTTTTCTTATCTAGACTCAATCATATCAGAGTATCTTTGCCGGTCACAAGCCCAGATTGAGGAGGGGGAGCAGTAACAAGCTCACTAAAAAATTGGACTCAGCCAGGCCCGGCTTATAATACCTTGTAAGGACTACAGGGATACAGGATGAGTCTGTACTCCCATGTTAGGAGCGACTGCACAGGGCATCTGTTCCTCATGTCAGAGGCGGCCATTTATTTTGGAGCTAAGTCGGCCTGCCACTGAGTAGTGTCCCAGTCTTAATGACAAAGGCAGACGCATTCTACTTCACCCAGTCATGATGGCTGTCAGATCATATCCAAATAGATAAAACTGTGATGCTTATGTAACAGCATTGTTACACCACATACTGTGTGTATATGTAAATAAATACCATTCTCCCATATTGCATACTAATTAGGGAGGAATATTAATTTCTGCAGCCACTGATGGCAACATGCCAGAAAGTGTATCAATTTGCTAGGTCAGGTTAGATTCTGATAGGTTAAATTAGGTCCATTTTAAAAATGGAATTTTTACCAAGGTAAGCCTAGCATAGAATAATACAAATGGTAGCATATTTTTAATCATACGCAGAAATGATAATTTATTAATATATAATAATTTATAATAAATTTAATAATTAATTGATATATCTACAGAAAATTAATTCAAATTTTAAACCTCCAGAGCTCTATATTAATTTACCAAAAGAAAAAAATATACATAAATGTTTTTGAATTTTAACTTAAATCATATTATTATTTAATTATATTTTTATATACACCTAGTCTGGCTATTATAATTAATTTAATTATGCTTGGATAATTTATATATCAAAAGTAATTAATTTTAGATAACTAATGTCAAACACTTCACTGAAAAATTAACTTTCGCAGAAAGAGAATTCAGATTTAAGCTCTTGAAGCCATTACAATTGGCCTATTCGAGTGAGGAGATAGGATTTTCATTATAATTTTTAATTTGGTATGTTCAAAATACAAGCATTTTTTATTTTTCTGCTATAAATGTAAAGATCAAATTACTTATGTGAAGTTTGTTTAATACAATTGTTTTTCACAGTCTGATATATATGTGTGTACCTAAATTGTTTAATAATATTATTTATACGATAATTTAACTAAATGTGATATTTGGGCAAGTGATAAATTAAAATGAAACTTACAATTCCGTCCAAATATTACGCAGCTAGCCGGGATTATACAAGAGCAAGGAAATCATCTTTATTGTCTCAAAACAAAATGTCAGAAAACTTGACACTCATATTTTCGAAATTTATTTCAGATTTCGTTATTAAATAAATATTCTCAATGTTTTTAAATACTTAAAATATACGAAATAGTGATTTATAAAGATTTTTTTTTTCTTTTTTTTTTCAGTATTTCAAATTTGAATGCTAACGTTTCAAAATTTTGAGAAAATATATTTATTTATATCTAAAAGTTATAAATTACTTTAAGTAATAACTATTTTAAAATTTTCAAGTAAAAATATATCCTGTTGGATCCTATAGTTAATAATTTCCTTAAATTCAATTTTATATATGAAAATTAAGCCAAAATATTCTAAATTAAATTGTACAATATAAATCTTTAATATGTAAATTTTAAAGCAATCAACATGTATGCAAATTTCTAGTTTGGTTAATTAATTAATAGCTTTTTGTTTTCTCTCTCTCTCTACCACTAGTATCAAAATCTAAGTAAAAATTCATGTACTCTAAATTCATGTGGTAGCTATATATAACTCTAAAACCAAAAGATAATAAACTAATTCAAGACAAGTGGCAAAGTGCTTCTTAGTATCTTTTACTGAACATTCAAGCCACGAACAGTATGGTCCCTCATCGAGCCGGATACTTTAAAAAATTAAGGTAAGCCATTTGAAAACTTAAATTTCTTAAAATAAAGTCATGCCTAAATCAGAAGTTAAAATTCGGCACAAATTCAACTTTATCATTCAGGAAATAAAGGATCTGGAATCAGAGAATGAAGCTATTGTAGAATCCAAAAACATACATAGATTAAAGCTATTCCAACAAGAAGTTAATGAAAGGAAAATTAGCCTAAATCAAGTTATCAACACATTATTAGAATCAGAGTTAGATGATACACAATATGGCGATTATTCAAAGGCCAAAAAGGATATTTTTAGTATGTTGGTGTCTATTGAAGAGGCTTTATCTTTGATTGAAACCAAAGAAAATACTCATAGTGATAAACAACTGCCCGAATCCAATGTTAATTTACCTAAGATAAATTTACCCATTTTCAATGGTGATTCAGCCAATTGGCTTAGTTTTAGAGAAATATTTAACTCCACCATTAATTCAAATCAAACACTAACTGAAATACAAAAATTTCAATATCTAAATGCATCTGTTAAGGGTCCTGCGGAAAAGTTGATTCGGGGTTTTCCCATTTCTGACAAAAACTACCAGCAAGCATGGGATACCTTATGCAATAGATTTAATAACAAAAGAGAATTGGCTTTTTCACAAATCAACAAAATATTCTCCATAAGGCCATTAAAATCTATTTCGGCTGGTTCTCTCTATGAAATCCTTGATGTTTGCAATGAAGGCATTAGAAATCTCTCAGTGCTAGGACTTGAGAAAAACACATTAACAGATCTAATCCTGATCAATTTTTTTGAAAAAAGAATTGGTGAAGCCCTCAGGAAAGAATGGGAATTAACCCTTCAAAATGAAGAATATCCAACATTTGAAAACTTTGTGAATTTTTTAGAAAAACATGCTAGAAGCCTGCAAGGTATGAGAATTCCTTTGTTCCAGGAACAAAAAACCTCTAGCAAAAATATGATGGCTCATGGCCTTTATGTCAACAAAGGTCAAAATTGTATTTTATGTCATCAAATTCATAAACTAAATGACTGCCAGAGATTCATAAATCTTCCCTTGCCTAAAAAATGGGAATTAGTTAAAAAACATAAACTTTGTCAAAATTGCCTTAGAGCAAATCATGAGATATCCAAATGTCTCATCACATCAAGATGTAAAAACTGCAAGCAGAACCATCATACTCTTCTGCATGAATACAACTCTGAACCATCCATTCCACAACCAACAACCTCTCAAGAGATGTTGATTTCAACAAATACCATCTGTAATGCGATGCCTTTGGAAACGGAAACAAATATTCTACTGTCAACAGCCCTTATTAAAGTCAAGGCGAAGGATGGCTCATTTGTGCTATGTAGAGCATTAGTGGACAATGGGTCCCAAATAAGCCTAATTTCAGAACAATGTTGCCACAAGTTGGGACTTGAAAAAAGGAAAAATTCTTATACACTAAAAGGTGTAGGTGACATTGTTGTCAACAGGACAACATCGCAGGTTGAAATAGAGTTCACCCCACATCATAATGATCAATTATTTTCTGCCAGAGCATTTGTGGTTGGGAGGGTAACTGCAGACCTTCCAAACTTCCAAATTCAGTCAGCAGACTTTCCTCATTTAGAAAATTTGCTCTTGGCAGACCCAGAATTCTATGTCACCAAGCCCATAGACCTAATTTTGGGTGCAGATACCTTTGTAGAAATAATTCTAGGTCATAAAACAGATTTAAAGCACCATCCTATAGCACTTAATACCAAGTTAGGTTGGCTTGTTTCTGGGAGAATCCATTCAACTATTAAGTCGAATACTTCGGTAATCAATCACTGTACCACTGAACTTGATTCCAGCATAAGAAAATTCTGGGAACTTGAAGATGTCCCAATTTCTAAGGCCCAGTTGGGTATAAAGAATGCCCCATCTCCAAGTCTACAAGAGTCCATTCAGAACTCTCCAAGTCTAAAGGAGTTCACTCAGAACTTTCCAAGTCTGCCGGGGTCCATTCAGACCTCTCCAAGTCTACCAGACTCTGTTCAAGGGTCACCGTCTCTAACTTTGAGCCTACAGAGCTCCAAACACAACTCTCCAACCCCCTTACAAGTATCAGTTCACAGCCTAAAAGAGGCCATGTCCCCTTTGGTCGAAATGCCATCAAGCCCTGGGTGCTCCAAGCAGATTCCAATTCCTATAGAAGAAGACTCTATAGAGAGCCAGAACCGAGTTGATAATCTGCCATCCTACCCGATGAGCCCAGAGCAGAGTTACACTCTCTCATCGGCTTCTGTTGAAGATTTCAAGACCCAAAGTGGGCCCAAGTCCCCTACATCTCCCACCAGAGGTTCAGAGAGTTGCCGATGTTCTGGGGATTATACAGAGCCCCATATGTCTCAGAACTCCAATTTTTCATGCTCCTCTATAGAAGAATCTGAAGATAATTCAAGTAAATCTGAAGAAAATCTAAGTAGATCCGAAGATAATTCAAGTAAATCTGAAGAAATTCCAAGTAAATCTAAAAAGTCACGTATCTCTAAGTTAACTCCACAAATTACTACTAAACAAAACCAATTACTTCCTTCTGAATCAAGTCAACCATCCACTCCAGAACAACCTCTCGCTTCTCAGTCAAGTGAACCACTCTCATCTAAGAAAGAAACTTCGATTATTCCTAAGATAAAGCCACCACCCTATTATAGGCGAAAACGTCAACTTCCTACTGAGAAAACTTCATGGGATGAACCAATTGAATCAGATATAAAGTCAAATTGGAATAAATTCCAAACTCAACTATCGTGCCTAAAGGAAATCAAAATACCAAGATACCTGAACAGTTCATCTTCTGAAATAGAAGAATTACAACTACATGGATTTTGTGATGCATCCCTTAATGCTTATTCAGCAGTTTTTTACTTGAAAACTAGATTCAAAATTCAAAAGATCAAAATCAATCTGATAACCTCAAAAACTAAGGTTGCACCATTAAAGACCATTACAATTCCAAGACTTGAACTAAGTGCAGCATTGCTTTTGGCTCAACTGAATCAAGTCATTCTTGAATCATTTCCTTTTCAACCTGACAAAACCTTTTTGTGGACTGATTCACAAATCTGCATAGATTGGATAAGATCAGATGCCAGCAGATGGAAGGCCTTTGTTTCGAACAGAGTGTCGTCAATTCAAAATTTGACTCAAATCACTGATTGGTTCCATGTATCCAGTCAAGATAATCCAGCTGATTGCGCATCAAGAGGAATCATGCCTCAAGACTTGGTCAATCATAGAATTTGGTGGCGGGGTCCTATTTGGCTTCAAGAAAATAATGTTCGATATATTCCTTCTTCACCAACCCAAGTAAATCTCAATATCATTCAAGAAGAAGTCGGTGAGGGTCAAGTGTTGGATCAAACAACCTGCAACATCTTCGTACACATTTATTTTTAGCAAATCTTTATTGTCTTAGTAAAGTCTGATACAGCCTTTTATTGTTTATTTTCGGAACGCCAAAAAGTGACAAAAACAAATCAAAAAGGGATGATGATAACCTGCGTCTTGCAGATTAACATTTTCATAGAAACATATATATATACATATTTATTGCTAGCTATATATCACCATCTTCTCTCTTCAAACACGAAATCTCACAGGCGGTCTCCTCGCTCGAGGTGGGTTCCGCCTTAGGACAGGACCCTCCTCTTTCAAGGCCTCGGGGTCCAGCGAGCGAAGAGGCTCCAATGACTTTCCATCGTCTGTATCACTCTGAACCTCTGAATCTTGATCCGACCGCTGGCTAGTTAGTCCTGGCGACAGCGACTCCATATAACCTCTGTCTCGTACAACCTCCGAGATTATGGCACTGGGACCTGCTCCTCTTGAGTGCTCGGGTTGACGCTCTCCATCTCCACTCTCATCTTCCTCACCATTCCTCCACCTTTTTCTAATTTGATCCCTGTGATAGGCCTTTACCTGTCCGTGGATCAAAATGGTGTAGACTCTAGTTCCCTTCTTGCCCACAATTTTTCCTGGGATCCATTTATCACCACCTCTAAAGTTTTTACACCACACTAAATCATCTATCTGGAATTCTTCCAAATGGGTTCGCCGATCATACTTCATTTGCCTGGCTTGCTGGTCCCTAACTCTAGATGCCAAGCTGGGATGTATCAACGATACTCTGGTTCGAAGCGCACGCCCAATAAAGAGCTCTGATGGAGTCTTTCCCGTTGTCACATGCGGGGTGCTTCGATATGCCAGAAGAACTTTTGATAAGGTGTCTTGAATGGTATCCCCAATTTTCCTTTTATTTTTATCCAGGGCAGTCTTAATTGTTCTAACCGCTCTTTCAGCCAAGCCATTACTTTGCGGGTGGTACGCCGGGATCAATGTTTGTTTAATTCCATTTCCTTCCAGAAAACCTTTCATTTCACTACCAGTAAACTGAGGTCCATTATCAGATACAAGTTCCTCCGGTAGACCATAGGAAGAAAAAAGTCGCCGTAGTTGCTCAATGGTTTTGCGTGTGGTGGTCTCTCTCATTGGGATGGCTTCGATCCACTTTGAATGACTATCTACTACTATTAAAAAATTAATGTTTTCCTTATTTGCAAAATCAATGTGAATTCTTTGCCAAGGTCTGGTTGACCATTTCCAGGGTTGCCATTTTCCTTTATTTGGCCCATCCTGGGATTGCTGACAGCTTCTGCACTTATTCACCAAAAACTCGATTTGGGTATCTAAATTTGGCCACCAAAAATGTGATCTTGCTACAGCCTTCATTCTGTTCATACCGGAATGAGTCTCATGAAGACAGTTCAACATTTTTATTCTGAGAGATGGTGGAATGACAACTCTCATTCCCCAAACCAAACACTCCCCATCTACAGTTAGCTCAAGTTTCCTTTGAAAATAAGGTCTGAGGTGATCAGCCACCTTTTCAGGCCAGCCTTGCTGAGTATAAAATCTGGCCAATGAGAGCACTTCGTCTTTTTCAGTTTCCGTGGCAATTTCCTCTGCTGTGATCGGCAATTCTTCCACAAAGGATAAAGCATAGACATTATTTAATCTTGGAATTTCTTCACAGCCCACAGGAAAACGTGACAGAAGATCTGCATTCCCATGGTCTTGAGTTCTTCGAAATTTAATATCGTAAGTATAAGCTGACAAAATAAGCGCCCAACGCTGCAATCTTGAAGTAGATAAGGTGGGGATTCCTGATTTTGGGCCCAAAATGGTCACCAATGGCTTATGGTCTGTAATAAGAATAAATTTTCTTCCATAAATAAATTGATGAAACTTGGTAACTCCATATATAATGGCTAGAGCCTCCTTCTCAATCTGAGAATAATTTTGTTCTGCTCCCGATAAAGTCCGAGAGGCAAACATAATCGGTCTCTCCTGGCCTTCTATAATATGTGACAACACAGCGCCCACTCCAATCTGCGATGCATCAGTGGCCAAACACAATGGCAAAGTCGTATCATATGGGACTAGCACCCTCTCAGAGGTAATGCTGTTCTTGCACTTGTCAATGGCCTCTCCACATTCCTTTGTCCAAACCCAAGGACGTTTTTTGTGAAGAAGCTCATGAAGAGGCTTCAAAAGCTCTGGCAAATTGGGTATGAACTTCCCATAAAAGTTTACCAAACCAAGAAATGACCTTAATTCAGAGATATTCGTAGGCGTTTTGGCCTTCTGTATTGCTTGTACCTTATGATCTAAAGGTCTGATGCCCTCTTCCGTGACAAGATGTCCTAAATATTCTATTTCTTTTTGCAAAAATAGGCATTTTTCTTTCTTTAGTTTGATATTATACTTCGCCAAGCGAGCAAATATAGTCTTCAACAATGCCAGATGTTCTTCAATTGATGCTGTGGCTATAAGGACATCATCAATATAACAAATTACGCCTCCTATACCTGACAAAACCCTATCCATTACAGATTGAAAATAACTGGGCGCATTTGCCAATCCAAATGGCATTCTCTTAAACCTGAAAAGCCCTTTATGAGTATTTATCGTTAGTAACGGTCGGGTGCCTGGGTCCACCTCTAATTGCAGATAAGCGTTCCTCAAGTCCAATTTAGAAAAGTATTTTCCCTTGGCCAATGTGGAGAATAAATCTTGCTGTGTGGGAAGGGGATAGGCCGCAGTGTCCAAATATTTATTTAGAGTTACCTTGAAGTCGCAGCAAATTCTGATCTCTTTATTTTTCTTCGGCACTACAACCACTGGAGTGGCCCATTTACTGCTCGCCACCTCACATAGATAACCCTTAGCCACCATTTTGTCTAATGCTTCAGTAACTGCTGGCCTAATGGCGAAAGGCACCGGACGAGCCTTATGGAAAATTGGATTCACATCACACATGTTTACTGAAAATGTGAAACCTTTTATTGGTTCGGTTGTCTCCACAAATAGGGCTTGATTTTCCTTCAAAATTTCCTCAATGGTAATTTCCACAGGCATATGTTTTACCGCGAAACAGCCCAATTTCAATCTATTTATCCATTCTCTTCCCATCAAAGCCCTCTTTTCTCCTTTCACCACCAACGCTCTAAGTTTGTAAGTAATATCTTGACACTCCACTTTGACATTGATTTTACCCAGAATGGGTACCACGGTACCATCATAAGTTCTTACAATAATACTCGCTTTTTCCAATTTCAAGTGTTGAAGACTATTTTTAAAATCCTTTTCTGATATCAGTGTTAGACCACTACCCGTATCCATTTCAAATTTAATAAAGTTTCCTTCTACTTTTAACTCCATCAGATAGGGAGGGTCACTTGAGGCAAAATTAATTTTATACTCAGGTATCGTCACGCTTATAATTTTCTGGACATACTCTTCCTCCTCTTCTTGGTCTCCTATCTGATGTATATTTCCCGGCTGATTCTGATGTTGCCTTAGATTTCTTCTACTGCTCCAACATATTGAGGCAATGTGTCCTTTTTTATTACACTTAAAGCATATCGCCTCCTTAAATCTACATAGTTCTTTATGCTGTTTACCACAATGTTTACATTTGCCATTCTGGAAATTTGATTCAACCTTGCGTTCCATCCTCAACTTATCTACACAATCTTCACCCTGCTCCAAGTGAAATAATTTTGTATTTTTCTCGGCCGCTTCCATAGATAATGCTATCTCAATTACCTTAGCCAAAGAAATGTCGCCCTCCGACAAAATTCTATTTTGTATTTTGGCATTATATAATCCACAAACCATTTTATCACGTAAAGAATCCTCCAGAAAATTTCCAAAGTTGCATGAGGAAGCCAAACGCTTAATTTCCATCAAGTAATCCGAGATGCTTTCTTCCTTTAATTGCATTCTTTTAAAAAAAATGAACCTCTCTACTACAATTGAGCGCTTTGGAGAGAAGTGCCTTTTCAAGATATCTATTAGGTTATCAAAAGTTTTATCTTTAGGTAGAATAGGACTGCACAAATTCTTCAAAACACCATATGTTTTACTTCCCATGAGGGTTAGGAGATAAGCCTTTTTCTTCTCATCCCCTGCCTCCTCCAATATGAGAAACTGTTCCAATCGTTCATAAAACGTTTCAAAAGTTTCAGTTTCCTCATTATATTCCTTAAATTGGTAACTAGCCATTTTTTTTCACTCTTCTTAAATTTGCATCCTAAAACTTTGCAATTTGTGTCTTTTAAAAATTACTTTCAATTATATGCAAAATCAAAGACATTTTCCAAAAATATTTACTTCAAAATTCGAGGGTACTTACTCTTATATCCTCGTCGCCAAATGCAACATCTTCGTACACATTTATTTTTAGCAAATCTTTATTGTCTTAGTAAAGTCTGATACAGCCTTTTATTGTTTATTTTCGGAACGCCAAAAAGTGACAAAAACAAATCAAAAAGGGATGATGATAACCTGCGTCTTGCAGATTAACATTTTCATAGAAACATATATATATACATATTTATTGCTAGCTATATATCACAACCTTAATTCAAAATTCAGAAACTATGTTAAATCTAGAATTCATTGTAAGGTATTCCACAATGACCAAATTGATCCGAATCACAGCTTGGTGTTGGAGATTCTACTACAATTGCCTCCTCTTTGATCCAATTCGTCAGAAAGGACCTTTGACAACAAGAGAATTAACAAAGGCAATTCAAGTCTTAGTCAAATCAATTCAGCAAGTTGAATTCTGCACGGAAATAAAATTACTGAAGTCAAACAAGCAACTACCTCTGTCCAACAAGCTAACTTCTCTAAATCCCTTCTTAGACACTCAAGGACTTCTAAGAGTTGGAGGTAGACTCAAGTATTCCTATTTAAATGAAAATCAAAAATTCCCTCTCTTACAACCAAAATCCCCATGCCAGGAATCACTTATCAAAAATCTCTTAACTGAGAATGCCGACATTCCTAAGGCTATTGATGAGAATCAAGAAGATTCTTCAATTTTAGAAACCACTTTTGTCATTGAAGACGAAGAGTCTAACAAAGATATCGGGACTCCAAAGATTGAAATCTCCGAAGTTTCGGTTATTGATAAATCGGAAGGCAAATATTCGAAAGAACCAGTGGTCAGTGTAGAAGCTCTGGATAAGAAAGAACTGTGCCATGATGACTCAGCTCACCTCAATGTAGTTGAAGCTGATCTTAATCGACCTAAAGAGGCTACCAGTGGCATAATCAATGTTTATACAGAAGCTAATGAATCGTCAAGCAAAGAGAAAGTTGTACCTGTTGAAATTGTGGATACATCAACAAAGGATTATCTACAGAGCGGTGAAAAGGCAAAATTATCCCGCTGGAAGCCCATCGATTCTCTATGCTTAGAAGACGTCAAGGAATCTGAAGACGACGATGAAAATTACAGTTCATCGGCATATATAGAATGGCCAGAAATCTTGAAGAAAGAAGTCTTAAGACCCGAAGCTTTAGAAAAGGCAGTCAATCTGGAAGATTTTGAGAAGGCGGCAGAAAGTCGACAACTCTCCAAAGAACATTTAGAGGAATCGACCGAACAAGGCTCATGCATAAAGGCTGAATCAAAACCTTGGGAAGATCCTATTGAATCCGACTTAGCAGCCGCAGAGTCTGATAATCCAGCAGTTCCCGAAAGAGAACTGGCCAACGAATCTGAAAATCTCATCCAAGATTCACCTCAATCGGATACTCAAAGATGGAAGCTGATTCCATTACCTTTCAAACAATGAGAATTGTAATCTTAGCTACATAGTCGGAATCAATTGGTCCAGCATCTATACTATTGGAACTCTTTTTTTATTTTTATTTATTTTTATTTTCTGGTCATCTCTTCCCAGCCGGGGGAGTATGTTGGATCCTATAGTTAATAATTTCCTTAAATTCAATTTTATATATGAAAATTAAGCCAAAATATTCTAAATTAAATTGTACAATATAAATCTTTAATATGTAAATTTTAAAGCAATCAACATGTATGCAAATTTCTAGTTTGGTTAATTAATTAATAGCTTTTTTGTTTTCTCTCTCTCTCTACCACTAGTATCAAAATCTAAGTAAAAATTCATGTACTCTAAATTCATGTGGTAGCTATATATAACTCTAAAACCAAAAGATAATAAACTAATTCAAGACAAGTGGCAAAGTGCTTCTTAGTATCTTTTACTGAACATTCAAGCCACAAACATATCCATTTCTATTTAATTATCAATGAATTCGAATCATCATCTCTATTTACATTTTGTGTGTTTTTCTTAACGTTCCACGCTTTTCTCATATATTTAAAGAAGCAAAAAAAATGTCAGATTTAGAAATGGATATCAGCGCAATAAAGCCAACAGAAGATAATAAAAATAAAATTATGGAAGGCGATACGGTAATAGTATATTTATCATATAACGATTTCCATCAAATAAGAATACAAAAAGATCAAGTATACCAGACGAAATACGGTGCCATAAAACACAACGATTTAATTGGAACTGAATATGGAAACGTTTTCAATTGCCCAAAGGGATGGGTATATATATTAAAATTAACTCCAGAATTTTGGACAGAATCTTTAACACATAGAACACAAATTTTATATATACCAGATATAAGTTTGGTACTAGTTCAATTGGATATAGTACCAGGTTCTAAAGTCTGTGAAGCAGGAGTGGGAAGTGGTAGCATGTCATATTCAATATTACAAGCCATTGGAGAAACTGGGCATCTTTACACCCATGATTTTCACAAAGAACGAGCAGAATTGATGCAAAAAGAATTTTCAAAGCTGGGTTTGGGTGATCGTGCCACAGTCCAACACAGAGATGTATGTGAGACAGGTTTTGACCTACCTGAAACTGTGGATGCAGTTTTTCTCGATCTTCCTGAAGCCTGGAAAGCACTTACCTTTGCAGCAGCCATATTGAAAGAAGAGGGCAGTCGCTTCTGCTCATTTTCACCATGCATTGAACAAGTTCAGAAAACCTGTGAAACCCTCACCAATCTGGGATTCAGAGACATTGAAACCTTGGAATGTCTTCAGAGGAAGTACGAAGTGAAGAAAGTAAACTACCCATCGATTGAAGGAACTTCTGCAAATGCCCAAACAGTAACTTCAGGGTTCCCAAGTAAAGATATGCCTGGTCACACTGGATTCCTCACATTCGCCACTTATCAACCATAATAAATTGGTCCCCCTGTACAGTAATCCTTGTAAACAATCTTTTTATAGTTTTGTTCATACCTTAAAAACTAATTATTTTATCTCTGATATATATATATCTTTGATGTGAAATAAAATTTTTAAAATTGATTTCCTACCATATTTACATATGTAAACTGGAGCATATGTAAATACATTACATATGTGACAGAAATTCCATTTTATCAAAATACCAGCTTAGATATTTAACAATGAATTTGGTGGGGATAGTAAAACTTGATTTTATTAAGAAAAAGGCATCAACTGATCGTGAGACTAAAATTTGCTAATGGCTTGCGCCATCTATCGGAATAAATATCAACTGATCATTGATTTTTATTTATTCCAGAATTGACCAAATACCCTCACATTCCATGATTTTTCAGGAAGCCTCAAAGACCAGCTTTTTTGGTCGTTGAGCTACAGCTTGTACTACGCTGATGAGGGCCATGAAACACGTACGTGGTTATCTTTTCTTGATTAAATAAAGAAAAAGTATTTGGTCAATTCTGGAATAATTAAAAATCAATGATTAGTTGATATTTATTCTGATAGACAATTTTGACAATTAACATATTTTTATTGACATCTTGTCAATACATGTAAAGGGCACAGTCCGCACTAAGGGCTTGACAGCCCGAAAGCTTGTCACGAATCCGTTCATTAAAGAAACGTTTTTCTCCTTATTTTATCATCTATTATAACCAATTCAAGAGAAATTTCTTATAAGTCTTTTCAAGAGGATGATTGTTATAATAAAAAAAAATTCTGATAGATGGTGCAAGCCATCAGCAACATGATCAGGAGAGATGCCTTTTTCTTAATTTATCCATCAGATCCCAGAACACTTTGTACCATTTGTCACTGTTGATGTTAGACATTCACATTGAAATTTGTATCAGCCACTTTTTTCTCTGAAGAAATATTGCTTCAATGGGCCCTGACTTTTGTAAAAGTCCAACCTTACCAGTGAGTACAAATAACCAAATGGGACTCTAAACCCAAGGTAATAAGACCAAATAAATAAATAGTGTGTGATGTTTCAGTAACAGCGTTGTTACCATCTTCAGACAAAATAGGCATTCAGTACTTTTGTCTGAAGATGGTAACGCTGTTACCGAAACGTCGCACACTATTTGGATTTGGTCTTATTATCTTGTGTTTATAATCTATAATCCAAATTGTGCCTTATCAAATGGGACTCTGTCACCTTTAACTATAAAAGTACAGCTCGAGGAACATGAACTTGTGTAATCTTTACATTAGGAGATAAAATAAACAACAACAAATATATAAAAGTCAAACTTCTTTTTACATGTGGCATATACTACCAGTAAAAGGCAGTCGCTAACTACTCACCATGATTATCATGGGCTGTACCATGTGTCTTTGGGATAAATAAAAAAAAAATATTTGAAATAAAAGGTAATAAGATGATCTAAATAAATAATTGCATGTGACGTTCTGGTATCAGTGTTGTTACCATTATCAGACAAAATACTGAATGAGAAAGTTGTTTACACACTTGATAACAGTACTATTTAAGAACATGCTGTGATAAAAGAAAATAAGACCTAATCCAAATAATTTATTAATGTGTCATGACACACTAATTAGGTCTTATTTTCTTTACATACTAATAAATTACTTGGATTAGGTCTTTTTTTCTTTTATTATAATCTATAATATAAATTGTGCCTTATAACATGCTGTGATATTTTCTTATTCAGTCTTTTGTCTGATGGTAACAATGCTGTTACTGGAACGTGATATACTATCTATTTGGATTTGGTCTTATTATACCTTATATTTCTAATCTATAATTCAAATTGTACTTTATCATTAAAAACATATTTCTTCAACTCCCACCACATCATGGTAGAGTTTGTTTCTTCTTACATCCAATGTCCCTTCAAGTCAAATCTTGAAGATGGTGCTTTAATAGTATTGAATTAAATCCCCACTTTATAAAATCTCAAAGTAATAAGACCAAATCCAAATGATATGGACATTTTGGTAACAGTGTTGTTACCATCATCAGACAAAAGTACTGAACAATATCACAGCATGTTTTAAATAACTTGTTGTTTCTTATCCGCTTGTGTGAAGATTACACGAATTCCATGAGTTCATGCTCCTCAAGCTGTGTTATGATAAGCAGCGGCCTCCCCCAAAGGTCCTGTTTAGTGCATCTAATGCAAGCCAAAATGTGTTCTGGAGCTTCAGGTGCCAAGCTACATTTTGGACAAGTGGGGTAGATTTTGTTGTTATTTTCTATCTTCAATGGCTTGAGATGGCCTCTTCTAAATCTTGTTGTTTGATGCTGTCTGAGGTTCAGAGCTCCTCCACTCCACTGTACCAACGGTGCTTAGGTGGGTAAATACCTGGTACTGTTTATCATCCTCTTCTCTCTACTTATCACATGCTGTGATATTTTTCTCATTCAATACTTTTGTCTGATGATGGTAACAATTCTGTTACCAAAATGTCACACACTTTTTATTCTTTTGGATTTGGTCTTATTACCATGTCTTTCTAATGCCAGCAAGAATGGAAATCTACAACTGCACATGACTGGTACAACGCAGGAGGGACAAGCACCAATTATGTCTTCCCAAGAGAACAACAGTCTTTGATTTCCAGACTTAGGTCTGATCATCCACAGACAATGACTTTCCAGAATGGTTGCAAGGTTTTCCCACTATGTACTAAGTGTCAACCTACAACCCCAAACCACATTATTGACTGTATTGACTCAGACATTGATGAGCTCTACTCTTCCCCAGCAGACACCATTAACAAGCTCTACAGGCTTGATACTTCAATATGATTGAGTGGAGATAAGAAATATGACCTTGTGTTTCTAATCTATAATCCAAATTGTATCTAATCAACCATGCCAGTGTTATGTATTTGGTCTTATTACCTTGTGTTTCTAATCTATAATCCAAATTGTATCTAATCAACCATGCCAGTGTTTGGTCTTATTACCTTGTGTTTCTAATCTATAATCCAAATTGTATCTAATCAACCATGCCAGTGTTTGGTCTTATTACCTTGTGTTTCTAATCTATAATCCAAATTGTATCTAATCAACCATGCCAGTGTTTGGTCTTATTACCTTGTGTTTCTAATCTATAATCCAAATTGTATCTAATCAACCATGCCAGTGTTTGGTCTTATTACCTTGTGTTTCTAATCTATAATCCAAATTGTATCTAATCAACCATGCCAGTGTTTGGTCTTATTACCTTGTGTTTCTAATCTATAATCCAAAGTGTACCTTATCAAATATATCTCTAATGTCTTTGTCAGTTTGGTTTCATCATCATCTCATGTTTCCAGTTTTATGAGATTCTAAGGTTTTTTTTTTTTTTTTTTTTTTTTTTTTTTTTTTTTTTTTTTTTGCTTATCCCTAGTACACGTGGTACAGGCCATGATAATCATGGTGGGTAGTTAGCGACTGCTTTTTTTTTTTTTTACTGTAAGCGCACCACATGTCTACACATGTGAAAAGCAGTTCGACTTTGCACTTACAAATGTGCCAGAGCCTCGTTTGGTTACTTGCACTCGCTGGTGGGGTTGGACTTTTGAAAGAATCGGGGGGCCATTGGAGCATTTTTCTTTATTTTTTTTTTAAACAGAAAAAAGTGTCCAATGCGGGATTCGAACCCGGGTCGTAGTGGTCGAAAACTAAACAGTTTAACCAGCCTTCTAAGGTAAATATACACATAAACAGTAATATGTAATTGTGGTGTTGAATTTGCATAAAGCAAATGGTGCACGCAGGATAAATAAATAGTTACCAGTAATAAACATATACATTAAACACAAGGTAATAAGACCAAATAAATAAATAGTGTGTGATGTTTCGGTAACAGCGTTGTTACCATCTTCAGACAAAAGTACTGGATGAGAAATTATACCACAGCATGTTTTAAATAGTTACTATTATCAAGTGTGTAAACTTGTTAACAGTAACTATTTACTATTTATATATTTGAATCTGGTCTTATTACCTTGTGTTTATAATCTATAATCCAAATTGTGCCTTATCTCTATATATAAAATTGAATGTCTGTCTGTTTGTCTGTACTCTATAGATTCAAAAACCATACATCCAATCGCCGTGAAATTTTGGGATATTATTAGGTATATCACCGGGAAGGTTTTTGAAAAATACTTTCCTGAATATCTTGAATATCCTTAGAGTTATTTGTAGATTTAACTCGCAAGCAGCGCCCCCATTGTGACGATGATAACAAGTTTTCTTATCACTAAGTTTGTTATCTTAAATATTATTTATCAAAAGTAAGATTATCTCAGGATGACACGGCAATGTGACACGGGAAAAAATGTTCACTAGATAAAAACTATGATTTTCTAACGTAGAAAATTAGGAAAGACAAAATTCAGGATGACACGGCACACAGGGACTGGGAAAAAATGTTCACTTTATCGAGAGATTCAAATTTACGAGTTTCAAATTATCAAAATATATCTTTTTTTTTTAAATAAGTTTTTAGAGAATTGTTTTAACAAATGTTCGCTAGACAAACCTTTACTCGGGTAAAACCCCGGGCGAAGCCGAGTACGTTTTATAAGTTTATAGAGAATTGTTTTAACAAATGTTCGTTAGACAAACATTCACTCGGGTAAAACCCGGGCGAAGCCGGGCACATCCGCTAGTCTATCTACTTATATATTTGCCTTATTCTGTCTGTTTGTCTGTTTGAAGCTCACGGATGGGATTTTTCATAACCATCGGTGGTTCAGTGGTAGAATGCTCGCCTGCCACGCGGGCGGCCCGGGTTAGATTCCCGGCCGATGCATTTTTTTTTTTTTTAACAATTTTTAAAACTCATTTATATATTATACAAGATTGACATCCACGGCGCCAATTTATAATTGTAACGAATAGTATTTGAATAAAAGCATTTAATCGGGTAAAACCCGGGCGTTGCCCGGGTCATTCGTATATAATAATTGTATAAACGAATGCAAGACAAAATCACCGCGAATGTTTCTTTTTTTTAAGGCAATTATCGTTATTTATCGTTAATTTTTGTTTCGATTTTATTGAAAAAAAAAACGATATGGTGCCTTTAAAAAATGATCTTTATTACTATGCAGTTTTCTATTTAGTCAATATACCTAAGTTCATGTTGCAAATGTAATTATCTCTATCGATTTAGTAGGTGAAATGCAAAAAAAAAATCGAGATGATGAAATCTTTATGAAAATTCACATTTTTATTTTTATATTTTCAAGACACACACAGTTTGGGGCGGGACGTTTCACAAGAGAGACATCCACGGCGCCAATTTATAATTGTAACGAATAGTATTTGAATTAAAACGTTTTTAAAATATATACGCACTCGGGTAAAACCCGGGCGTTGCCCGGGCCATTCGTCTAGTATATATAAAAATGAATGTATGTGTGTGTGTGTGTGTGGTCTGTTTGTCCTTTATGCCTGACCAAACCACTCATTGGAACGCCATGAAACTTTGGGAAGTTATTTAGTATAGTACTGGGAAGGTTTCTAGCAAATAAAATTTTTGAAATAACTTTTCGCTTTAAAATAATCAAGATAAATATTCTAATTTATCTGTTATAATTCAACAATCTGCTCTAAATATTATCATGATGATACGATGATTTTGTAATGTAGAAAATTAGGAAAGACAAAATTCAGGATGACACAACAATTTATTTGAGACAAGAATAATGATACAATTACAAGGCAAGATACTATTCCTTTAACTTCCAATTACCGAGGGAACCAATTAATATTGATTTTATTCAACTTATCGAGTATTTTTCAAGGGACCGGGAAAAAATGTTCACTTTATCGAGAGATTCGTTAGACAAACCTTTACTCGGGTAAAACCCGGGCGAAGCCGGGTACGTCCGCTAGTCAAATATATACATTGTTATGACAATGCTGAAAGAAAGCTTTGGCATCGCTGTGGTGGTAAGCAGGGTCAGTTCATGGGTTCACCCCAAGAATGAACTAAGTCGGCCTGCCACTGAGTAGTGCTCCCAGTCTTAATGACAAAGGCAGACACATTCTACCCAGCCAAGTCTCAAGCTTTACAAGCTTGATACCCTAATATGATTGAGTGGAGATAAGAAAGAAGAAGAAGACCCCAAGAATAACTGAGGTGGAGGGAATGGACCAACAAGAATGAAAGAAGCCCAGCTATGCGTAACCAGCAGTGAAGTCCCTGTTGTAGGATGATGTATGTTACTCCATAATACAGTAAGGTAAATAAAGAGATCCTTGCCGATCCTGCATACTCAATTGACCATACAGCAGTGGTGTAACAATATCAATAAATTTATGTGAAAAATAGACACTTCGGCCAGTTAGAGTTTTTTATTTTCTCAACGTTTCGACAAAAATATTTTGTCTCCTGACAAAGATTTTTATATTTCTCCTGACAAAAGATTTTTGTTGAAACGTTGAGAAAATAAAAACTCTAACTGGCCGAAGTGTCTATTTTTCACAGAAATATGGCCAGGCAACCTCTATCTTCAGGATATCAATAAAATCCACTTTCAGTAAAACAAGACTGGAATATAGCAAAACTTCTAATTGATGTAAATATGCAAATAATCTTTGTCCGGATTAGAATGACGAATCCTGTATGGGACTTTGATTCCAGTAAAAGGCTTGTTGTTGTATATAGTCACAGTGTAGAAAATACTATACTATACCTACTACATATAGGTTTCTCTCTTGTATTCTTAGTTCTCTTCTCTTCAATTACTCTGTAAACTGGCGAATCCTTTATAGGACGAGAGGTCCTCAATAAAGGCTTTTGTTGTTGTTGTGTATAGGAAAACTTCCCTTATATGGAATCTAAAATGATTCTAATATACAGTAAAACCCTCCTATAGAGAACCCCAATGGAACTGAACCTGTGGTTTACTATAGCCATATTTCACTGTATTATAAAATGGGGATTGTTTCAGGTTTGTTATAAGGGAAGGTTTGCTATATCCCTGGTTTGTTTTAGCAGGGTTTTACTGCAATTGGTACGGTTATCTTCTTTTTTTTTTTTCCTTCATCCAGTACTTTTGTCTACACGTGGTGACAATGATGTTAATGAAAAGTAACAGTTTATTTAACACAAGTTAATAAGACCAAATAAATAAATAGTGTGTGATGTTTCAGTAATTTTATTTGGTCTTATTACCTTGTGTTTATAATCCAAATTGTGCCATAACAGTTTATTTAGGAAACAAAACTATTATATTATGGATTTTTCAAATAAAATACAAGTTTTCAATCCCCTATCCCACCCCCTAAATTTTTACCACATCAGGAATTATTTCAGGTTAATTATAAGGGAAGGTTTGCTATATCCCTGGTTCATTTAATTAAGTTTCTACTGTATATTTTCATTGGTTTATCACAATAGAACCATTGCCAACAGTCTGTTGGTGGTCCATTTTCTTGACTTACCAATGTCTGGCTAATTATCTGGAGTTTAGTGGCTATTTATTCCAATAGATGGCACAAGCCATCATCAACATTCAGATGCACAATCAAATGTCTTAACAACAATAGATTTATAAGGTACAATTTGGATTATAGATTATAAACACAAGGTAATAAGACCAAATCCAAATAAATAAATAGTGTATGACATTTCGGTAACAGCGTTGTTACCATCTTCAGACAAAAGTACTGAATCATAAGACCAAATCCAAATAAATAAATAGTGTGTGACATTTCTGTAACAGCGTTGTTACCATCTTCAGACAAAAGTACTGAAAGTTACTGAAACGTCACACACTATTTATTTATTTGGATTTGGTCTTATTACCTTGTGTTTATAATAGATTTAATAAAAAGAAACTTATTACAAATACAATATGCAAATCTCCTCTATAGCAAACTCTAATGGGACTATGGCTCACTATAGCCATGGTTTGTGTTAGGTAGCTTTAACTTCAGCTTTTTTCTTCTTTAGCTTCAACTTTTCTTCTTCAACTTCTAATTACTTTCTACGGCGCAGTGGAAGCGTTCTGCTGGGCCCATAACCTGTTAGGAGCTAAGACTTTCCTATTCTACCATCGAGCAGAGTTATCAGCAACACTTGTAAGAAATTAACATTTTTAATTTCCTTTCATAACTAACTAATTTACATTTATTTCATCTCAATTTGCAGGTGTTACATTCGAGCACAGCTCGCGAGTCACCTTGTCCAGATTATTTACACATGGCGAGTTGTAATGCTGGAGTGGCCCCCCGAACCTTACAGGAGGGCAGTTGTTGGGTGTTTGGCTGTCAGCTAGCCATTGGGTCCAGGTCGTCGGATTCGGTGGCTGAGGTCACCTTGATTTTGAACAATTTCTTGTATAGTTGGATTTGATGATTTTTGAAATTGCGAGAATAGTCTTGTCGCAGAGTCTTGATAAATCTCTTCTATATTAAACTAATTTACATCATTTCAAAACCAAATATATACATGCAAAGTAGTCCGGTCATCTGGTCAAAAATATAAATATATTAATGTATGAAAACAACTTATAAAAATGCTAACAGTTTGTTATATAACTATAGTTTACTGTATTATAAAATGGGGATCATGATAAAGCACAATTTGGATTATAGATTATAATAAAAGAAAATAAGACCAATATAAATAATTTCTTAATGTGCGACGTTTCAGCAACAACATTTGTCACCATCATCAGACAAAAGAATAAAAAAATGAAAAAAAAAAATTAGAAATCCATTTTTTTTTTTAATTTATTCTTTTGTCTGTTGATGGTGACAATGTTGTTGCCGAAACGTCACACATTAATAAATTATTTAGATTAGGTCTTATTTTCTTTAAAAATGGTGATTATTTCAGGTTTGTTATAAGGGAAGGTTTGCTATATCACAGGTTTGTTTTTCAGCAAGGTTTTTTCTATTTCAACTTTATTTATAAAAAAATATTATGCAAATTTTACCTTTATTTTCTATTTAGTTTTAAATCAATATTTTTGTTTAGTTTATATCCAAGAAGGGGAATAACATAAATTTGCATAACTGTGATTGATGACTAAAATATCTCCTGATTATGTAAATTAATGACAAGATGACTCTTCACAACCTTGTCATCATTTGAATACATTGTTCTCAAGGTCACAACACCAAATACACAGTTTACATGTGACAGCATTGTTACCATAAACACAAGGTAATAAGACCAAATCCAAATAAATAAATAGTGTGTGTGACATTTCATTAACAAAACGCTTGTTACCAAAACGTCACACACTATTTATTTATTTAGATTTGGTCTTATTACCTTGTGTTTATAATCCAAATTGTATCTTATCAGCATTATTACCATCTTCAGACAAATAAATGTTGAATAAAAAAAACTATAGATAAAATTACATTTATAGACACGTATGATTCTTTTTAAAAATAAACAATTTTTACTGCCCTTACTGCAATGGAAAAATTAATGGGAGGGCCTGACTTCTATTGCAGTAAGGGCAGTAGAAATTATTTATTTTTAAAAAGAATCTTACGCGTCTATAATAGTTTCTAATTTTGATAACAGATGGCACGCTAATGCATCATAAAATTACATTTAATGACTAAAGATGATAAAAATGCTGATGACAAAAACTGTCACCAAATACCATTACATTATATTGTAGGAACATGAAGAAGCCATATTAATCTGGTTTGAAGAAAAAATGGGACAATATTCCTCAGTTTCCCCGAGTGTTTTCAAAGATGATAATTTAAAGGGAGCTCCAACTGGGGGTGGGGAGTATATTTATTGGGAGTAAGAGAAGTACAAAGAGGTTGTGACCAGGGGTACAAGTGGAGGTTCAGCCCCAGAGATCCTCTGTCCTGCCAAACTTGTAGAAGAGACAGCTGTGACACCAGGATCAGTCAACCAACCAGGAGTCAGATACCAGGGACTCACCCTATGAAGATGAAGGCAGTTTGGAGGAAGAGTCCGATGCCCGGGTACTTCACCTCTCTCCCTGCACCACGTCAGGTCAGATATCCCATCTAGAGGTTGTGAGAGCAAATGGCTTGGAAAAGATGTTGATGTTAGGGTTGATAAGACACAATTTGGATTATTCTATATACACAGTTACGAGCGTCTTTCCTCATCTCCTAATTAGTCATCTCTCTCTGTCACCATTTGCTTTTTTTTTGGAATGGTGCCCTCCTATTGGTTGGCTACGGTCACGCCACCTTTGCCCCCCCCCCCCACTCGCTATTTATGTAACTATTGTGTTGGAGCGGGTTGCTCCCTAAATAAATGCATATATTAGATAATAACCAAATGGAATCCTCTCTTTCTTTTTCCCAGTAAGAGACGCCTACGGAAGCCAACAGTACATAGGCAGATAAAGCACATAGGCTATAGTTATTAACTAACATATGCAATTAATTAAGGCGCCAATTTATAATTGTAACAAATAGTATTTGAATCAAAACATTCAATCGGGTAAAACACGGGCGTTGCCCGGGTCATTCGACTAGTAGATTATAAACACAAGGTAATAAGACATCAAATCCAAATAAATGGTGTGTGATGTTTCAGCGTTGTTACCATCTTCAGACAAAAGTGCTGCTAAACACAAGGTAATAAAACCAAATCCAAATAAATAAATAGTGTGTGACATTTCAGTAACAGCATTGTTACCATCTTCAGACAAAAGTGCTGAATAACTGGTGCTGTTTATCATCCTCTTCTTTCTTATCCCTGCATGCTGTGGTATTTTTTCTCATTCTGCACTTTTGTCTGAAGATGGTAACAACGATGTTACCAAAATGTCACACACTATTTATTTATTTTGTCTGTTGTTGTTTCTTATCCCCTTGTGTAAAGATTACACAAATTCCATGAGTTCATGCTCCTTGAGCCGTTTTATGATAAGCAGCGGCCTCTCCCAAAGGTCCTGTTTAGTGCATCTAATGCAAGCCAAAATGTGTTCATGAGCTGCAGTTGCCAAGCTACATTTTGGGCAAGTGGGGTAGATTTTGTTATTGTGGATTTGGTCTTATTACCTTATGTTGATGTTAGGAAAAATTTGGAGGAAGACCTGTGCAATGAGCTGGCTAGATGTGGGTCAAGAAAGCTACCAGAAGGTCACTAGGTGAGCTGCAAGTGAAAGGTCACTAAGGGAGATCAATTTTTTTAAGATTTCATTTAAAGATCCAATAAAAAAGTGATCACTTTGTAGAATTGGGAGGGGCTGCCTTTAGAGAGGTTATTTTTAAAGAAAACCAGATAGAGCTTTTAGAAAAAAAAAAGTTGCTTTAGAGAGGAAGTCTCCAGGAGGTGTGATTGTGTTAGGTCTGGAAGGGGAGAGTCTGGAACATGCTAATTAGACTGAGATAAAAGCTTGATTTGCATAACCTGTTTGTTCTGCCTCACTGAGTGAATATTTGTCTGGCAACAACAATAGACTGTCTGGCTTGTTGTTGTTCAAACAGGGTCAGGTGCCACTGACACTCTATACTTCTATTTATAAGGGGTAACAGGATCAAATCTAAATAAATAAATAGTGTGAGATGTTTAGGTAACAGCAGCGTTTCTTCTGTTTTTGAAATAATATCCAATTTTTCTTTTTGTTTCAGAATTCCCCCCAAAGCATATTTATAACCTTTGCTAAGCAGGTCTAGAACCTTCACCTGTTAAATTCATTATGTTATTTTTAATTTCAGGTGAAGGTATGAAGTTCTAGACTTGCTTAGCAAAGGTTATAAATATGCTTTGGGGGGAAATCTGTAACAGCGTTGTTAACTTCATCAGACAAAAGTACTGAATGAGGAAAATATGACAGCATGTTCTTTCTCATTCAGTCTTTTATATGATGATGGTAACAACGCTGTTACCGAAACTTCACACACTATGAGGGTCGGTGGAAGGATGGTCAAACCGTTGGTTTTCGACCGCTACAACCTGGGTTCAATTCCCCCATTGGGCAGTTTTTTTCTGATTTAAAAAAAAAAATGCTCCAATGGCCCCCGATTCTTGCAGAAGTCCAACCTTACCAGCAAGCGCAAGTAACCAAACAGGGCTCTGGCACATTTATAAGTGCAAAGTCGAACTGCTTTTCACATGTGTAGACATGTAGTGCACTTACAGTAAAAGCAGTCGCCTACTTCTACACACATGATCATCATGGCCTGTACCACATGTATTAGGGATAAGCAAAAAATATTTTTTTTTTCTTCTTCTTCTTTCTTATCTCCACTCAATCATATTAAGGTATCAAGCTTGTAGATGGTGTCTGTCGGGGAAGAGTAGATAAATTATTCTAATAGTTTAGTGTGTGAGTGTATATCTGTGAGTATGTACCACTGGCAGACAATGAAAACTCACCAGAGATGATGTACCACTGGAAGAGGATGGTGAGGGAGGAGATGAGAGATCCGAAGCAGAAGAGGAACCCCATGAAGAACCACAGACGAGCTCCTGCAACATCAACAACACAGCTGGAGTGATGACACTAGAGCATGATGTACATCAAGGTGCTAAACATATATAGTGCAAGTTTCCATTATTCCTTTCCATCATTTATTTTACAACAATAGTAAAATTACCTCTCTCACAACACTTCATAGTCAAAGTTGAGAGAGGTGTCCTCTTAATTAGTAAAAATGATAATTTTGTCAATGGAAACTGTTATTTTATAAAGATGTCTACTAGTGAGAGTGTCCACTCAGGGAGGTAACTCTACTATACTAAGGAGTCATGTTATAACAACAACTTGATTATAACAACATAAAACATGGTCCTGAGTGATTTGGTTATAGCGAGGTTTGAGTGAATAGGTAAGAGTGGACTGTTGACATATTCCAAGGTACAAGAGAACTCACCTCTTTGGCCGAGACACCCCGTGGTGTAGGCATCTCCCCGGATTTGTCCAATAGACACGGAGCACACCCTGGTGGATAAAACTGTTATTTGTTTGTTCACAGATCATCAATGAGGAGCTGGTTGGCCTCTAGCTCCTTTTAGATTATTACTTCTCTAAACTTGCCCTTCTAACCACAGTTCTAAATAAAAGATTCTGCCAGAAATTCAGTGAAAATATTTAAAATTTTTTGATACATTGATCATCTATGTGGTTTGTTTATCCTAACATATTTTTGCCAAGCTTAAACACAAGGTAATAAGACTAAATCCAAATAAATAAATAGTGTGTGATGTTTTAGTAACACACAGCGTTGTTACAATCTTCAGACAAAAGTACTGAATGCACATACAAAAGTAATGAAAATAAGTCATTCAGTACTTTTGTCTGAAGATGGTAACAACGCTGTTACCGAAACGTAACACAATGTTTATTTATTTGGATCTGGTCTTATTACCTTGTGTTTATAATCTATAATCCAAATTGTGCCTTATCATTTTCCAAGCCTACTTGCTTCAGAAAAGGAGAAAAGAACAGTTTGTATATAGGATAGACTTTGAGTATACAGAGGTCTTTCTAGTGGGAAGAAGCATTAATAAGACAGGTTCTCTATGTGAAATATTATAATTTTTTATAATAAATTATAATTTTAATTATATTATATTATATTTTAATTATTTTAATTATTTTTAATTTTAATTAATTTATTTAATTAATATTTAATTAATTTAATTATATTTTAATTATTATATTATATTTTAATTATATTATATTTTAATTTTTTATAATAAATTATAATTTTAATATTATATATTTTTTTCTTTTTTTTTTGCTTATCCCTAGTACACATGGTACAGGCCATGATGATAATCATGGTGGGTAGAAGTTTGCATCTGATTTTACTGTAAGTGCATCACATGTCTACACATGTTTAAAGCAGTTCGACTTTGTAATAAATATAAAAATAGATTTATTCATAGAGAATGAGAGAGAATAGTTACAAATTTGGTATGTTAAATAAAAGAAAACAAGACCTAATCCAAATAATTTATTTATGTGTGACGTTTCGGCAACAACATTGTCACCATCATCAGACAAAAGAATAAACACACATAATCACACATAAATAAATTATTTGGATTAGGTCTTGTTTTCTTTTATTATAATCTATAATCCAAATTGTGCTTTATCAAAATTTGGTATGTGATTTAGGTAAGTCTTTTCCATATCTTTGATATAATATTTCAATCACTTAGATACAGTTGTAAGTGCAAAGTCAAACTGCTTTTCACATGTGTAGACATGTGGTGCACTTACAGTAAAAGTAGTCGCCTACTTCTAACCACCATGATTATCATGGCCTGTACCACATAGGGATAAGCAAAAAAAAAACTTGGGTATAGTAAAACCGTGCTAAACTTAACCGGGGATAGAGCAAAATTTCCATTATAACGAACCAGAAATAATGCCCATTTTTATTTTATAATAAAATGAACCATGGCTATAGTGAAACAAAAGTCCAATTCCAGTGCGGTTTGCTATACAGGGTATTACTGTATTTAATAAACCAAACAAACCTGAATAAATTGGTTTGTATTTCTAACAGATTCCTATCAAACTTGCTAAACAGTTTGTTGATAATGTAGGTATTCTGTGCTCCAGGAAATTGGTTTATCTAAATACCTACCTCATACAGACACATTTTCACTATTGACTTACTTGGCCTTGTATCAACAGAGCCCTAGCAGGTCAGGACAAGTTGTGCAAGTAAATCCACATTTTGTCATCCATTTGTGGGGTTTATAGACTTTAAAGTTTTTGACTTGAAAGGGAGCCAAAAGCTTCCTCATGTGCACTAGGTGCAAAACCGAAGAGGCCACTCCCCAACATATACTAAATTGTATTGGAATGGACAAAGGATCCCTGTACAGAGAACCAAGAAGAGTTCTTGAACTTCTTTATGAGCACGACCTCCAAGATCTTGTCTAATTTAGACTAATAAAAGGATAAGTAAAAAAAACAAACTTCAATGTGGTTCCAAATGAGCTCCACCCCCAAAAGTAACGTACCTTTACATCCAACTTACTGAAGTGTTGGAATGATTGTTGTTCCAGATGGTATCTCTATCAGTATCAACAACAACAACAAAAGCCTTTATTGAGGACCTCTCGTCCTATAAAGGATTCGCCAGTTTACAGAGTAAGAGAAGAGAACTAAGAATACAGAGAGAAACCTATAAGTTAGTAGGTATAGTATAGTATTTTCTACACTGTGACTATCTACAACAGCAGTAACAAGCCTTTTACTGGAATCAAAGTCCCATACAGGATTCGTCATTCTAATCCTGACAAAGATTATTTACATATGATTATTTACATCAATTAGATTATGTATATAGCTTTCTTTTCTCTTCAGCCGTCTTCCAAAATTTGAACAACGCAAACGCTCCAGCTCTGTTTCTCACCACCTCATTCAACGTATCTCTATCAGTATCAATTGATATCAGTGACGGCAAAACTCCCTCAACTACACCAGTCTCACCACCTCCCTGATTTGTATACTATGGAGTTTCATTCTATAACAGCAGCTTGGTTTAACACTACAAATCATGAACAGTTTCACTATAGTTATAACCATAAATCTTGGTCCCCCAGTGATGTTGTTATAGCGAGGTCAGGGAATCTGTATACAGTAAAACCTCGCTATAGCCAACCTTAATAGGACTAAACTCTTGGTTCATCCTATGGTACACTCATGGATAATAGAAAAGCTGAGACAATGGAACCTAATGGAGATCGTTTAAACGACTTGAGGAATAAGCAACAACAACACTCATGGACAAAAACTTAAGAAAGTGGAAAGTCTTTGATGTCATTCTATTTTTTTGAAGGAGACAGAGGCAATTTTCCACTTGGTTATATTGCATGTCTTCAATAAAGGTCACTGTAATATCTTTCAGAGTTATAGTCTCAATCCCGATATACATGCTAAAAGGTACAACTTCCTTAAGTTTTGTCCATGAGTGTAATATTAGGGATAATTTTAGGTTCGTTATAAGGAAAAGTTCACAATATCCTCAGTTCTTTTCAGAAGGTTTTACTGTAAATTTATAATAAAAGGGACTAAATTATAGAAAGTGTTCAAATGTAGTTAGAGCTGAAAGGTTATACCAAAGGTTCTCAATTTGACACAAATAAATTTCTTCAATAAGAGTAACCAACCCCTATAGACAACTCCCCATCCTATAGACAACTCCCCATCCTATAGACAACTCCCCATACAAAGTAGAACCTCTCTATAAAGGACAACACTCAGTTTCAGAGCAAAAGTGTCCTTTAGAGAGAGATGTCCAGAGAGCAGCTTATTGGTAAAAATGATCATTTTAGTGATGAAAACTGTCTTTTATTATAAAGGTATCAGCTGAGGTCTGCTACTGAAATCACTTTACTCTCCCTGAGAAGGCTCCAGAGGGGTATCACTGGAGGCCAGTGCTACTGACTTTATGAACATCTAGGTTCTGTTGTTGTTCCTTATCCCCTTGTGTAAAGATTACACAAATTCCATGAGTCCATGCTCCTCGAGCTGTTTTATGATAAACAGCGGCCTCTCCCAAAGGTCCTGTTCTCTAGGTTCTATCAGTTGAATCAGTTTTCAATACGTTGCTTTGGATTGTCTCTTCAGTTGGGCCACAAATGTAGAGTTGATCTACAATTTTGTACTACAGTACATGAGCCTCCCACTAGCAGACACCTTTAGACAAAGGTCAGTTTTTCACAGCCTTAATTACCATTTTTACCAATTTGTAGCTCTCTCCAGTAATAAAACTCCTCTATCTAAAGGACTCTGTGGTTATGTGTTGTCTGGTGCATGCAATGGTTGCAAGGTCACTATGTACTAAGTGTCAACCTGCAACCCCAAAACATATTATTGACTGTATTGACTCATCCATTGATGAGCTCTACTCTTCCTTGGCAGACACCATCAAAAGTCTTAAGCTTTACAACCTTGATACCCTGATATGATTGAGTGGAGATAAGAAAGAAGAAGAGGTGTTGTCTCTTAGAGATGTAGAAACTCCGCCTTTGCCAGTCCCAAGCCTGGATAAAAAAGGAGGAGGGGGAGCAGTAACAAGCTCGCTAAAAAACCTGGGCTCAGCTGGCCCAGCTGATAGTACCCTGTAAGGGCTCCTGATCCAGGGATACAGGATGAGCAGCGTTTGTACTCCATGTTAGGAGCAGCTGCACATGGTGTCTGTTCCTCATGTCAGAGGCGGCCATTTCTTTTGGAGCTAAGTCAGCCTGCCACTGAGTAGTGCTCCCAGTCTTAATGACAAAGGCAGATGCATTCGACTTCACCCAGTCATGATGGTTGTCAAAGCTTGATACCCTAATATGACTGAGTGGAGATAAGAAAGAAAGAGATGTGTAAATATCCAATAGAAAGATGGCCGCCGCAGGAACAAACAATGATGGAACCAACCAGTGGAAGGTTACAGCGAGTGTAGATACCCACATGAGGAAGCCGATGGTCCCCAACACACCGCAGACATGGTAGGCCGGGTTGAAGTCGTCGGAGGAATACCTCGCCGCTATGTCAATGATCATCCACCAGCCCGTGAAGAACTGCACAACATCCTCAGTTGTTTGATAAGGTGCACAACTTGGATTATAGATTATAAGCACAAGGTAATATGACCAAATAAATAAATAGTGTGTGATGTTTCAGTAACAGAGTTGTTACCATCTTCAGACGAAAGTACTGAAACGCCACACACTATTTATTTATTTGGTCTTGTGTTTATCCTCAGTGTTTGTTTGATATATTGTCACAGATTAATTATTTTTGAATACTCTGTTATTCATCATCATAAATATTTGCATAGTCCCTTACCATGCTTGTAAATTACCACTTGAAAAATCCATTTTACACATTTTGCAATATATAAGTTTAATTAATAAATTATTTTTAATTAAGTTTTTGGAATACTTGTCTTCTCTACCATGACAATATTCACTTGTTCCCACATAGAACAATGTCAGTGCAAGAGTGTCAATTATGTGTATGGGGCCATCATTATCATCATCTTAGCCCCCATCTAGTGCTGAAAAAAATTGTAAAAAAAAAAAATTTTAATGCTTTATGTTGTTGTTGCTCATTCCTCAAGTCATTTAAACAATCTCCATTCCATTGTCTCAGCTTTTCAATGCTTAATTGAAATTCAAGCTTAATATATACACAAACTGCTGCCATGCCCTCTCTTTTTCAAAATTTAAACATTGCAATATAAAAGTCTGCAGGAAAAAAGTTTCCAATTATATAAATTTCAAAATGCAATATTTTTTTTTTTTTTTTTTTATTATTATTTTTTTTTTATCCCCATTGTGTATATTTATACAAAGTCATGGAGAGACTAAATTCATAGATCAAATAAAATTGTGGGAACAAAGTCTGACTGTCACCTCCATGTATAATAAGTCGGTGGACAAGTAGGTAATACCCTCGATTCCCGACAGTCATGAACCGGGATTAAATCCCACGTTAACATTTTGTTTAATTTGCAGTAATTTTTTTTTTTTTTTTATCCTCGGAGTTTTCATGTGTTACTGCAACTTATACATCAGAGGATTCTATCTTATGATTTTGTTTAATATGTGAATAACCTTCATATATTATTCATTGTTGCAATTATCATAAACTAGGTTGCTTTTTTTAAGTGGTATCTAATAAATATCCATGTAGATAGTCAACCAGCAACAGCAGCTCCTCATCAAGGAGACTTATGGAAACTGCACAATGTTAAATGAGAGAAAAATGACAAAAACTATAACAAGACTTAGAACAAAACACTATAAAGGAATGACAATACATCCAGATAGCACAAGAACCTATAGGACATGCAACAACTGTCCTGGTGTGGAACTAACACCTACTCACACATTCTCATGCCCAGCAATGGCCGCAGCCTTGCAGAAAATTGACATGGATTCAGAGCAGCAGCTTTACACACCCAAGATAGTGGACATTGCTGCTGCTGTGATAGAGATACATGGAGACATCTGAAGTTCTTCATTGGACACGACAACAACAACAACATTGGTACATTTTATTGTTACGCTGAGAAAACTTTGGCAATGCCGTGTTAGCAAGCAGGGTCAGTTCTGCCACAGGTCCAAGAACAGCCGAGCAAGGCCAAGGAACCTGTCAGGAATTAAGAACTCCAGCTGACAGCCAGGAGCCTTGTTGATCATATTCAATAATGTAACGTAGAAAATAAGAAAAGACAAACTTCAGAATCACACGGCAAATTATTTAATGCAAGAACCGTATTAAAATTATAAACACAAAGTAATAAGACACCAAATAAATAAATAGTGTGTGACATTTTGATAACAGAAAGTTTTCTTTCATTTATAACAAAACCTATAAAGGTAAATATTCCTTTGTAATAACAAAAATATTTCAATTTTATTTAATATGAACGTATCTATTGGTCTGCAAATATTTCATTCAATCCAATATATGCAATTACATAATGATTTAAGGTATTTCCTGATCGTGCAACTGGAAGTTACTGATGGTTTGCGCCATCTATTGGAATAAATATTAACTAATCGTTGATTTTTGATTATTCCAGAATTGGCCAACTTTCAGTTGTACAATCAGGAAATGCCTTTTTTCTTAATTTATCTTCCTGATCCAAGTACAAATTCACTTTTGTAACATTTTACATAATGATTTAAGTGTGGGGATTATTCTAATTAGAAAACATGATAATGCACAATTTTGATTATAGATTAGAAACACAAGACCAAATTCAAATAAATAAATAGTGTGTGACGTTTCGGTAACAACGGTGAAGATGGTAACAATGCTGTTACCGAAATGTCACACACTATTTATTTATTTGGATTTGGTCTTATTACCTTGTGTTTATAATTAGAAAACAGTTATATGATAAGGCACAATTTGGATTATAGATTAGAAACACAAGGTAATAAGACCAAATCCAGATAAATAGTATGTTACCTTTCAGTAATAATTCAGTACTGATGGTAACATCACATACTATTTTTTTGGTCTTTATTTCCTTATGAAAACAGTTATGTGTCAGCATTCAGAGATATTGGGTTACCAGTATTTGGGGCGTCTGATTTATCAATAGAAAAATTTGATACCTGACAGTTACATTCAGTTTCAATGTTGTATTTTTCCTGTAAATAAAAAAAAGGGCCAGTAAACTTATCTATCTTTGAGTCAGTCTTATGTTGGATCAAGTTTTTTATTATTTTTTTATTTTACACAAAGGTACATTTTCTCATCAGAATTTTATAATGAGAATTAGCTAAATGTATATTTTTGAGAATGTTAAATTATATTGACATATGAACACTTTCCGTATTTTTAAAATTGCTTTGTGTGTGTGTGTAAAGATACCACCTACCTTTGATTTGGATCATTACCATGAATAATTAATTTTTTATGAAAATTAAAGAATTAAATATTTTAAAACTATAAAAATATCAAATTTTAAACCAAAATTGACAATTAAATGAGTAAAAGAGGCATTAAAATTTTCATAAATATTTTTTAAAAATCGTTTGACATCTTTAAAATCCGTCCAGATCGATATTAAGCGGTACTGAAATGTAACATTTTGATAAATATCTTCGATGCTTTTAGATTTAAAGTGCCCCTTCTCTAGTATATCATTCATTAAGATTTTTAAAATTTAAAGAGGTTACAAAAACTTACAAAAAAACCTGCTAAAATTGAAGAATAGTAGTTTCTCGTTTCGCTCCAATTAAATAAGGGACGAATCCCTGAAGAAATTTGTTCACACAATCCTGACATTTGTAATCAATTTTTCATCCAATTACGGCTTAATGAAAGACTTTTCTTTGTTAAATGACAAATAAAAACTGATGAATCTTATTTACAAATAGGTAGCTTGATGATGATAATATTTGATATTATTTAAATCATCTAGGGTAAAATATTATCAATGCATTAAACCCTTATAAAAATGTGCATTTTAAGCAAAAGAAAATTTAAAATTCTATATTTGTTAATTTATGTTTTGAAGCAAAACTCTCAATCTTAACAACATGAAATGGTTTTAGCCTATGTATTAATATAAATATTAAAAATAAAGAAGCATATCCTGACCGTGCTCACATGAGCATCTCTATATTAGTAATAAATGCCAAAATCTTTTACATTTATATAAATGACCCGCATAAAACAAGCATTTCTCAAGGAATCCATAATACATTGAAGAGAGTGAGAAAACAGCATTTATCTACAGCCACGCATTATTCTTTCGCCTTTAACAAGCATTTATTTAAAAACCCTCGGGCTTCCCTTTACAAAAGATTCATTTTTTTCTTTTAATTCTTAAATTATAACACGCACCTGAGCCTAGGCAATAGGTGTTAGGCTCTCCAAGAGTCGAAATTAATTATTTTTTCCCTTTTTGCATAATTTCTATAGAGTATATACAGAATGTTTATACGGGCATTTTTTAAAATATTAAGTGAAATATGCTCTCAAGGATGACGATTTCAGACTTCATCTAAGCCTCACATTGACCAGAGCATTGCAGCTTTGAGTGACAAGGTTAGGCTAGGTGGGGCTTGTGGTTGCTCGTGGCATATTTATATACAAAGGTGATCATTATAAATTAAAATTACTTTTATATTGAGCTTTGTGCCTTGAAAAAGACAACAGTAGGTCGCCGAAACGTTGAAGGTCGAAGTTTCTCTAATTGATCATACGCTGCCAACCTAGAATTATCTTATATTCTTTATTGCATATAACAAGTTATTATTTGTAAAATAAGATGCATTAGCGCGCCATTTGTTATAAGAAATTTGGACTCTTTATGATTCTTTTAAATAAAATAATTTTCTACTGTCCCCCCACCCCTTACTGCAAGGATAAAAACTGGGAGGGTTCACCACAAATGTGCCAGGACTTCCCATTATTTTTATCATTGCACTAAGGGAAGTGGAGAAATTATTTTATTTAAAGAATCAATATGTGTCTCTCTCTCTCATAAAAATAGTTCAAATTAATAAATAAAATTAATTTCAGGCTGTTTAATAAAGTTAAAATTTGACCATAGGCCCATATATTTAGGTCTTTGGTTTTATTATTATCATTTTAAACTACAAATTCCTTTTTGTAAAACTTATTCGCAATGACTACTAGAGCACCGTGGCTTATAAAATTATATACCAACATTGTTAATTCTTTAAGGCGAGGTGGCCCTAAAATTTATGCTGGAATGGATAAATATGGAAACAAATATTATGAGCGTTTTCCAAGTACGTATTTTTATGGTGATTATATATATAAAACATATAATAATAATAATAGGTCTCGATAATGGTCCACTCTATTTTTATCGTGACATTACAGCTGGATAACCTAAATTAACCAAATTTCTAGTCAGCATTTATATTATAAAATTATTTGAATATGAAAATGATTTTAAAATTATATAGATTTTTATTTCTCTACATTTATCATCAGTTTTAAGGCAAAAGAGACCTATTTCTATTTAGAATTAGAAACTACCGATTATTATAATTTTTCATTTAAAATAATTTGTGTGTAGGTGACTAACTCTACTGCAAAGTGCTTCCTCTTCTTCTTTCTTATCTCCACTCAATCAGCTTGTAAAGCTTGAGCCTTTTGAATGTGTCTGCCGAGGGACAATCATCATGATTGGGTGAAGTAAAATGCGTCTGCTTTTGTCATTAAGACTGGGAGCACTACTCAGTGGCAGGCCGACTTAGCTCCAAAAGAAATGGCCGCCTCTGACATGAGGAACAGACGCCATGTACAGCCGCTCCTAACATGGAGTGTTAGCAAAGTGCTAACTAGCCTTTATGGTGTTAGGTGAGGTTAGTTAGGTTAGGGTTACCAATTCAGCAAGCTTATCATGAGACCTCTCAAATTTTTTAATGCTCTTTATGCAAGGTGAAAAATACTGGGATGGTTTGGTTTATCAGTGACTTACCCGGAAGACAGCACCCCTCTATAAATGCAGTATGAAAAATGTAATCATAATTTTGCCAAATGGACAGTGTGGCAGATTCCTCTTGATCAAGAAGGCCTCATATATACAGTCGAACCTCTTTAATTCAACACCCCAAGGGATCAGAGCTTTCGGTTGAATTAAAGGAAGTGTTGAATTAAAGTTATTCAGATGATTAGGCAATCATCTAACTCGCTAAAATAATATTTTTTTTTAAAATAGCCTTGTAATATAAATTAATTATATTAATTGAAACCATTGTGTGTGTACTTTATTTTATTTTCATGATTAACTTTTAGTATCAGTGACAAAATGGCATTAATACATATTTTAGAAACATAAATAATTGTAACAAATAAATTTACTGGTAATGTGTTTCTTTTCAGTAATATAATCAAATATTAACTCTACAGACATTAAAATATTAAATATAATATATTAAATAATATTTTATTCTAATTGAAAATATAGCAGTTGAAAGGGAATAAATATGGAAAATAAAAAGAAAATTTACAAATAATCATGAATAGAGAGATCTTTTAAAAAATTCCTTTATAGATGTCTGTTTTTGCACAGAAATCCTATTCAGGATGTATTCCAGATGGTCCATTTTAAAAAAACATGCATTTCTTTCTTACTCTGGAATGTGTTTTAAATAACTATTGTATTAAAGATATCCACTGCTGCTGCAGGTGTTATTGATTTTGTGTTTAAAAATCTTTTATAATAACACAGAAATGGAATATTGAAATAAAATGTTATCATAATCATTGTGGCTACATTTTATAAAGATTTATTTATTTAACCCTTAGTTACTGGCGCCTATTTTCCTTACACAATTACTGGCGTTCGGCCTCTCAGGCCGTCTTTTAAAATCAATAATAAACCATGTTATTTATAAAATAAAAATAAATTAAACGTATACACATAATTTCCAAAGAATAAATATTTTGTTTTTTTTTCGAATAAACAGAGCTCTAAACAAAATTAAATGAAAAAATGTACAAGAAACTCTTTCTATCTAAAATATTCTATATATATTCTAAAAAATTCTATCTAAAATATTTTATTCAAGATTAGGTGCACAATTCAAGCATATTTCAATAGAATGATCTTTGCAGATTGGTTCTTTGCATTTTTTGAATTGCATTTGAGTTTGACGATCTTTTTTACATAGGTAGCATCTTTTGCGTTTTTTGGACCAAGGACTGCCGCTTGTGGATTCCTAGATAACACATATTATTGATATTTCGTTTGAATATCAAATAAATATTTGCCTACCTCAAGTGATGAAGTTCCAGCATGCTTCTGAATTAATACTTGCAGATCTCTTGAAAAAATTTTGGCTTGATTTCTCATATTCAAGGCATCTCTCATTAGTTGTAGAGCAAGCTGCTTTATAAAATCTTTTCGAGCCATTCCACCGTCTTGCTTGACAGCCTTATAAATTACTGCTGAATTTATTGCAACCACATCCAAAAAGTTGAAAAATAAACACAGGGGCCATCTTTTGGTTCTTCTTCCAACTGAATACATGTCTGATCAACTACATCTACACCACCTTTGGTCATATTATAAAATGTGATTATCTCGGGTTTTTATTGTTCAGCAGTTTCTTGACCAATTGTTGTGGTCGAATGCATTGTGGAGAGTAATATAACAGATTTTCCAATTTTAGGGACATAGGATACCAAATTTTTGTTTTTTGAAAAACCAAAAGTGGAACCGAACTTCTATTATATTATACAAAATTACAATCACAAAACACAATTTAGAATGCATATAATTGAAGCAAGAGTAATAAAAAAACGAATGTTCAACTTATTTGTTGCGTTTGAACGTCTATAAAACCAAAAGTGAAACGGCCAATAATAGGGGCGCTAAAATTCCCAGTGACGTAATTACTGGCGCTCGGCTTTAAAGGCCGTTTGATTTAATAACTCGGGATATACAAAATAGATTTCTCTTAAAATGAAAAGTTCTTCAAATAAATGTATTTTATTAAGCTACCTAAAATTTTGATGAAAAATATTGCATTTTGAAAATTTCGCAAACATTTTTAATTTTCACACGGCCTTTCAAGCCGAATGCCAGTAATTACGGGTTAAAAGGAAATTATTTGTAAATTTTAAAATGACTAAAATATTTTAATGCGGATTCTCCGCCAGGTGGCCAAAGGGAAAGGTTGCGTGAAACGACAGCTCCTGCTAGGTAATTTATTTTTAAAGCTTTTTCGCCGTACTTTATAAAAAAGAGCTATTTTTTTATTGAGGTGATATTGGTAAATTTATATCTTCATAATATGAGGCCAATTGTAATTCTTATCATAATTTATTTAAATTTACAGCGAAACAAGCCTCGCTCAACTTTTATCTATGCAAATTCTGATTCGTGTGAAAATTGTGCAAATTATAGTTTGGCAGTGGATCTGGGTTATGTTGAGAATCTGAAATTCAAGATTCAGATTCAGTACAGAAGGCCAAAGCTTAGATGTATAATTTTGATGTTATTACTGATATCTGGCATAGAGCAAAACCCGGGACCTAGGCCCACTAGGCAAACTACGCTCGAGTCATGTAAGGAAGGTGATATTCGACAATTGATTGGTGCAATCTCAAATAAAATGGATAACTGGGGGGATAAACTGATATCTGGCATAGAGCAAAACCCGGGACCTAGGCCCACTAGGCAAACTACGCTCGAGTCATGTATGGAAGGTGATATTCGACAATTGATTGGTGCAATCTCAAATAAAATGGATAACTGGGGGGATAAATTAGAGACAAGATTACTTTCTATAGAGCAAGGAGTTGATAAATTAAATCGACGTATACAACAACTGGAGAATACTATGGAAAACACGGTAAAATCTGTCTCGAAGAATTCTGAAAGGATCCAAGAAATTGAGAAAAGAATAGATTTCACGGAAATGAAAATGAGAGAAAGTAATTTAATTTTTTACGGAGTCGAAAAGAAAGAAAATGAAACAAGCGATGAATCTCTCGCAAAAATAAAACAGATAATTACGGACAATATGCAAATCTCCGAGAATATTAACATCCTTAAATGTCATCGATTATCTAAAAGGCCGAGCGCACCCCTACTGGTTGAAATACCCAAATATGAAGACAGAATAAAACTATTTAGGAATGCATTCAAGCTTAAGCAATTAAGGATTTACATAAATAAGGATTACACCTTAAAAGTTAGAGAACAGCGTCGATTGTTGATTAATAAGAGAAAAGAACTTTTGGCTAAAGGAATCTCATCTAGACTTCGAGATAGCAAGTTGATTGTGGGAAGTACTGTTTACCAAGTTATAAATGATAAGATCATGAGTTCAGAAGGAACTGAGATATAGCAAACACTCAGAAAGGAACTGGAAGGATCACATCATATCTCTTTTTACAGGCAAGAAAATATCACCATCAATCACATATAGCTAATAGGAATGGAAAACTAAACTACTCGATTTAACAACTATTAAAACTTGGTCACAATTATGTAAATATTATGTATTGGAATTTTTCCAATTTATACGTTTTCCCTTTCATTAATTATTTAAAACAATCTGAAATATTTGCTATAACGGAAACTTAGTGCCAATTTTATCTAAAACTCGAGATCGAGAATTTCCAGGTTTACCAATCACTTGCCAGAAAAATCTCGGGTCAGGGAAGAAGCTCTGAAGACATCATTGTGGGAATTTATATCAAAAATAAACACATACTGGACAATGTTGAAGAGAAAACTAATTGGATTTCGGTTACTTAAAATGAACCCAAGCATAGATTCATTGCTGACTTGTATAACCTTCACGTATCTACCTCCTAACGAACTCCAACTAGAGAATATATATATCACCATTATATTCTTTATTATCCAACTTTATAGACAATAGTTCAGTAGCTCTAAATCTATATAACTTCCATAAAAATGCTGTAAAAAAGAAAGACTTAACCGAACATTCAAACATACCAAAAATTTCTGTTTGATGAGAAAGACAGAACCAACATCCAATTATTTGTTTAGGCAGATACGATAAGTTAACAATGATAAAACGGTGTTTACCTTACAACCCTGAACACGAGGATTTCCTGGGAAATCTCTTAAAGATTTCTTAAAAAATACATGGCCCACCTGTGCTGTGTGAGAGCTTAAATGGTCTTGTTTCATATGTAAATACCTGTTTTCTTTCCTCTTTTCGCTCTCCACTTCTCCCATCCATATTTCCAAATTTTTTTATTTTTTTTTCTCATTTTTTGATTTTTTTTTTTATTCTTCTTATTTTTTATTCTTTCTTATAATCTGTATATATTTACCAAATGTATATAATCTTTCCCCATTTTTTATTTCCCACTTTCATAGGTTTCTCCGTTTTGTAACCCCAAGGAGAATCCTCTGTAAGACCTGTGTGTCTTAATAAAGGCTTTTGTGTGTGTGTGTGATATTTTAATGCTGAAATTTAAAAATAAAAAATATTATTGTTAATTAGCACACAAAGCCTTAATCCCAGCGTAAAAAAAAAAAAAAAAAAAAAAAAACACTTGCGACATTGCGCAACGGCACTGCAAAGTGAAACTTAAACTAACCTGGAAGCAAAAGTGCGCGCGCGCGATCCAATCGGCGCCCGCCGATCGCCGCCGTTCAACTGTCGAAATTCGAATTTTAAAATGGTCGAACTATCGGAAGTGTCGTATTATCGATATGTCGAATTACGGTTTGTTATTTGATAGGCCGGAGGTCGGGACATCAGAACATGGTCGAATTATCGCCGAGTGTCGAATTGGGGTGTGTCGAATTAACGAGGTTATACTGTATATATTTATTTAATTAAAAAGGCATATATTGGATCAAATTATCATTTATTTTACCTAGGTAAAGGCATATAAAATCAATATTAATTGGTCCCCTTGGTAATTTGAAGTTGAAAGAATAGAATCTTGCCCCAAATGAACATTTGTGAATAACTGTACAAATGTTTAAAATCATAAATTTTGATCAAACTCTTGTTTACTTGATTTTTCCCTCCCTTTCTCTTGCTTGTTTAAACTCCTGTTATTTTGAACTCTCTGGTCCCTTGAGTTTCAAATTATCAAGTGTTGAATGTATGTACATATATATGATTATCATTACCATAAATACTAGAATTAAAACAAAAAAATATATTTATCTTTTAAACAATCCTTATATATATAAAAATGAAATGCGAAATCGATGTTTGTTATCGCATCACGCAAAATCTACTGACTCAATCATTATGGAATTTCGCATGTAGGTAGCTGAAGATTTCGTTTAACATATAGGCTATTCAAAAAACTAAAAAAGTTAATGTGCTTTTTTTAAAAAAATAAAAAACCAAAAAGCGTTAGTTCCAGTATTTTACCGCTAGGGCGCATCACTGGTCGCGACAATAAATGAATTTGATTTTTTTAAAGCATTGGTGGTTCAGTGGTAGAATGCTCGCCTGCCACTCGGGCGGCCAGGGTTCGATTCCCGGCCGATGCATTTTTTTTTAACAATTTTTAAAACTCATTTATATTATATCTTCTATATAAATCGATATTTCATAAGTGGTGTTCGCTAAAAACTTTCGTTACAATGCATCAATTTCGACCAAATTTTCAACATTTATGTAAAATGAGATGGAGCAGGTTTTGCTTAACATCAAAATATTTTTCCTAACTTTAAAATACATAACTTTGCTGTTATCGATAAAATACAAAAAAATTCAACAGAGTTAATTTTATTTATATATAAATACAAAAAAAAATTCAGCAATTCATTCAACTCAATCTAAAAAAATATTCAAAACAAGCAATTTTAAGATAACACCATATGTAAAACAGTCGGCCAAGAAAACAACAACGATATTACATCTTTCTCACATATTCACACACAATCCTGATTAATAATTAAAACTAATCTTTAGCATTGTTTATTATACTTCATAATATATTGTTGTGTGTCAACAAGCAACCGACCGGAAATACACGTGACCGTTACAACATTATCTTAAATTTTGTTTATTTTATTATTTATCAGAGAAACGGCACCACAGAGATAACAGGTACAAGTTGTATTTGACCACGGATCGCCGTTTTCGCGGAATGCTTACAAAATACAACGTGCCAGTTATCGTTTGACCTTTGTGCTATTTATTTATTTTATTTTTTTCTTTTTATCCTTGCCCGGCGAACGAAAGATGTCTTGTACCAGATCTAACCCTCCCAACGGCTATACCGCAGAGAATCGGACCTCAACAACCCTCCAGAACTGGACCACAAGCCCAGCCCTGGAACGGGCCATGGTGACCATAGCCCACCAGGACAATGTACTGCAACCTACCAATAAATTGAGTTTTATATCCCCACTTCAGCCTCATCACATGGTGGAGAGCAGTGTCGGCCCAGCACCTCAAGCAGCGAACATAAATATCGGCTATGGAGAGACACCGTGTTTCAACCCGGAGGAGGAAGACATCGAGGACCACGTGGAGGAATTCAAGACGTGGCTGACGGCGAGCAAGGTACCGAAGGGAGACTGGACGAAGGCCCTAGTACGGCGGCTTCCACTTGACGGCCGCAAATTTATCAAGTGCAGGTTTGACCCTTCAGCCGCACTTGAAGACGTCTTGGAAGCACTGAAACTCTGTTACCCAAGGAACGACGGCCGGGCACGTTGTAGGGGTAACGAATTAAAGAAAACGAGACGGCCCCAGTCCACGGAAGATACGGGGAGATACTTGATGAACCTGATTACGGCCCACGCGACGGCAGGTGAGTTTTCGCCGTTTGATTCAAGCAAAGAGGCATTGTGGGCATTGGCTCCAAAAGACTGCCTACTACTGGCAGCCTCGTGGAGTACCACGCGGAACCCAGAAGAGGCCGACTTCCTACAGGCGGCGAAATTCCTCGACGAGGCAGATAAATGGAACAAGGAACGGAAGGAGGCAGGTGCAACGACGAGTTGGGAAACAACTACGAGGACGGCGGAAGAGTGGGAACAAAAACAAGGACGAAATCCAAGGACCGAAGCGCCCACAGAGAAAGCAAGAAGGTTTATGCTGCCGGACGGGACGCCAAGATGCTTCACCTGTTACCAGACGGGGCACAAAAACTGGGATTGCCCGAAAAGGAGGCCACGTGGTAAGTACAACTTTACCTCTAATCCCGTGGTGGAAGTTTCAAACAGTGTAGAGAGCGTACCACGTGTATTTTCCGAGGTTACTGGTAACACCAATCGCATAATCTTCAGGGTAAAAGGACAACCGGGGGGTTAACGAGAAACAGACATTAAATAAGGTACCACTAGAAAAATCCACTTTAGAAATAGGGGGTACAGCAATGGAAAAATTCCGTTGGACAGGTATGACAAATTTCTGTTTAATCACGCATATCAATGAGACACATGTAGGCAAACTGATTTTCGATTCAGGGGCAAATGTTAGCTGCATAGACGAAGGAATAGCCAACGCACTAGGATGTGCTAGAATGCCTTCAAAATTACTTATACGGGGAATAAGTGGGTCAGTAGTCTCGAACACGTGCACATACTTGGAGGTCAACATTGATGGTTTCGACATATGTGGCAGGTTCACCATAATTCCAGGAAACGGGGAAAAGATTATTTTCGGCATCGATATTCTAACAAACTATCATTGCAAAATAATGTTTAGAGACGAATCGGTAGAATTGTATAGGCCAAAAATAGGCACGGACGACCACGTGGTAGAACTAAACGAAGAACGGGAACTCGAGAGGTTAGGCACAATTACGAACGATCGGAAAAACCCCAAACAAAAGTACTGCATACTAGACGACCTTGAAATTGCACCACGTTGTAAAACGAGGGTTAAGTTAAAAGGGCCAACAGTAATGGCGGGCATTTTAGAACCCCACCCCGACTGCGTAAGAAGAACGGGGCTACTAATACCATCAGTACACGTTTCCGAAACGGTATCCGAGATATTCATTGATGTCATTAATACTAGGAACGAGCCGGTGCGGTGGTAGCAAACTCGTGCTTGTTACGATCCGGCGGGGAAATAGCGAATGTTTCTTTCCTAAGTGAACAGGTGGGATACAGTATGACGGCCACGTGCAAATACGAACCACAGAAGTTCGATATAAACCCAGAGCTATTGGACAGCGAAAAAATCGACGTACTGGACGTATTGTGCAGATATCGGGAACTTTTCTCAGAAGAGTGGAATAAGGCGGCAGCTATCGAACCGTACCACATTAAACTTAAAGCGAACACGGAACCAATTCGACAAAAAGCCTATCGCCGCAGTCCTAAGGAACGTGACATTATAGAGGAACAGGTTAAAGAAATGTGTGAAAAAGGAGTTATTAGGAAATCAACATCTCCATGGGCGAGCCCGGTCGTTTTGGTTAAAAAATCAGACGGATCCTATAGATTTTGTGTGGACTATAGAAAAGTTAACAACGTAACCGAAAAATTTTCATATCCATTACCGGATATCACCGACTGCCTGGACCGTTTAGCGGGAATGAAGTATTTCTCTCACACGGATTTTGTTAGCGGTTATTGGCAGTGTCCACTGGACGAAACAAGCAAGCCAATTACAGCGTTCACGACGGGTAACGGGTTGTACGAGTTTCAAGTGTTACCCTTTGGTTTAACCAGGGCACCGGGTCATTTCGAAAGAATCATGGATACACTGTTAGCTGAATTGAAATGGTCCGAGTGTATGGTTTATCTAGATGACGTCATCGTGTACGGAAGAGACATACGTGAACACAACGAGCGGTTAACAAATGTTCTAGAATGTTTCCGCGGGGCAGGTTTATCCCTTAAGCCATCAAAATGTAGATTCGCCTACCAAAAGTTACCAATTTTGGGACACGTGGTATCGGAAAACGGCGTAGAACCGGCTACTGATAAGATCGAGGCGGTTAAGGAATTTTCGATTCCGAAAAATGTCAAGCAGGTTCGTTCGTTTCTGGGACTTTGCGGCTATTATCGCCGTTTCATAAAAAACTTTTCAAAGATAAGCAAACCGCTGACGTGTTTAACGGAAAAAGATAAGAGATTCGTGATAGGTCCGGCCGAAATAGAAGCTTTCGAAACCTTAAAAAAAAAATTGACTGAGGAGCCAATTCTAGCACACTTCAACCCAGACGCTAGAATAGAAATACATACGGACGCATCAATCGTGGGATTAGGCGCGGTGCTAATGCAACCGGACAATGACGGGTTTTTGCACCCGATCCACTACTTGTCGAGAACGACATCGAAACACGAGAGTAAATATGGTATCTCAGAACTAGAGTGTTTAGCAATAGTCTGGGCTCTACAAAAGTTACGGCCGTACATCTTCGGGAGAGAATTTAAAGTCGTAACCGACCATAGCGTGTTAACGTGGCTAGCAAACGTACGTGACCCGTGCTCAAGACTTACTAGATGGGGGTTAAAACTCATGGAGCACGACTTTGAAATAGTCCACCGCGCAGGGAAGAAGAACGTTGCACTGGACGCACTCTCACGCAACCCGTTCCACAAAAACGATACGAACATCGAAGACAACTTCAACGATTTAACGGCATGAACAGTACGGATCGACGAAAATGGACAAAAGGAAGACACGTTTTGCCGCGATATTACCGGGAAACTACCAGACGCTAAAACACGGGACGAATATAAAAAAATAAACGGGATCCTTTATAAAAAGAACCATGCAACACAAGGTAACCAATGGTTGGTCGTAGCACCAAAGCAAAGCGTATCCGAAATAATGAAAACAGCGCACGATATACCCGAGGCAGGACACATGGGGGTAGCGAAGACGGTCCACCGTATTAAGCAACGTTTCTACTGGAAAGGTCTGGAAGAAGACGTGCGGAAATACGTTCGGTCGTGCAAAGTGTGCCAGGCCTTCAAACCACAGAGGTTCAAACCCGCAGCCCCGCTAGAACCGTTACCACCGGCAACAGACATCTGGGAACGAGTGGGAATAGACCACCAAGGTCCTTTCAAAAAATCGGTAGAAGGCTACGAACACATTCTAACGATCGTAGACCATTTTAGTAAATACGCACTCGCAATCCCGGTAAAAGATACAAAGGCGGAAACCACGTGCAACGCACTCTCAGACAATCTGCTCTACGTTTTTGGTACTCCGAAATGCATAATATCCGATCAAGGCAAATCTTTCGATTCGAGTACTTTTAGAGACTTTACACGGTTGTACGGGATTAAACATATTATGGCTTCCGCGGCACACCCGTAAACAAACAGCTTATGCGAAAAACTCAACGGCATCATAAAAAACGGCATCAGAGTTTATCTCGAGGACGATCACGCCGAATGGCCGAGATTCGTAAAAACGGCGACTTTTGCGTATAACTCGTCCATTCAGTCGTTGACACAGGTGACACCGCATAAGTTGATATTTGGCGTAGAACCGAGGACGTCCCTAGACGTAGGACTACCAACCGTCGACGAGCCAGTAAAAACTTACGACGAATACGTGACTAACCGCATTTTAGAAAACGAGAGATTAAAGAAAATTGCCGACGAAAACTACCGAGACCAGACAATGATGACGAAGTGTCAGTATGACCTTGCGAACTGTGACCGCTTCGGAAGTTTGAAGTGGGCGACCTGGTACTACTGGAGTCGTCCCGCAGGAAACCAGGGAAAACGGAGAAATTTCTACCGAAATACGTAGGACCGTACGTAATAACGGATAGAATCAAGGAAACGACATATAGGTTACGACCACAGGACCGACGCAACGAAAATAGTAGGTGCCAGAGCACGTTAGCACACGTGTCGAGACTTAAGGAATTTTTAGAGAGATAACGGCGACTCGAGGGACCGAGTCTAAGATAAGAGGGGGGGTGGTGTTGTGTGTCAACAAGCAACCGACCGGAAATACACGTGACCGTTACAAAATTATCTTAAATTTTGTTTATTTTATTATTTATCAGAGAAACGGCACCACAGAGATAACAGGTACAAGTTGTATTTGACCACGGACCGCCGTTTTCGCGGAATGCTTACAAATACAACGTGCCAGTTATCGTTTGACCTTCGTGCTATTTATTTATTTTATTTTTTTCTTTTTATCCTTGCCCGGCGAACGAAAGATGTCTTGTACCAGATCTAACCCTCCCAACGGCGATACCGCAGAGAATCGGACCTCAACAAACCTCCAGAACCGGACCACAAGCCCAGCCCTGGAACGGGCCATGGTGACCATAGCCCACCAGGACAATGTACTGCAACCTACCAATAAATTGAGTTTTATATCCCCACTTCAGCCTCATCAATATAATATTCGTTAGGCAAACTTTCACTCGGATAAAACCCGGGCGAAGCCGGGTACACATCCGCTAGTATATATATATACACCTATCCCCCGATTTACACGGTAGATACATTCCTGAGAAAAACGTGTAAATCGAGGGATAGGTGTATATTAAACTGTCAAATCTGAATAGGTGTTCGCCCCCTCATGAATCAGAGCCTCCCAATATTCTTTTCAACATAGGTAGTATAGAGTAGAATATCGCAATTTAGTATAGTGTGATAAAAACAAAAACAAAAAAACTTATTTGGAAAACCGTGTAAAAGCGAAAACGTGTAAAACAAGTACCGTGTAAATCGGGGGATAGGTGTATATATATATATGATAAGGCACGCATAAGATTCAGTACTTTTGTCTGATGATGGTAACAATGCTGTTACCGAAATGTCACACACTATTTATTTATTTGGATTAGGTCTTATAATCTTGTATCTATAATCCAAATTGTGCGTTACCCTCTCATATATAACTCATCCATTTGTAGGTCTTGTCGACCCCCCTACTGGTGAAATTTTCTGCCCAATTCTATTGTTCCCATCATAGATTCCATCCTAAATAGATTATAGCTACAAGAAAATAAGACCTAAATCCAAATAAATAAATAGCGTATGATGTTTCAGTAACAGCATTTTCTCCATCATCAGACAAAAGACTAAATAATAGCATTTATTAACACAAGGTAATAAGACCAAATAAATAAATAGTGTGTAAGTTTCGGTAACAGCGTTGTTACCATCTTCAGACAAAAAAAGTACTGGATTAGAAATTTTACCACAGCATGTTGATAACAGTAACTATTTAAAACATGCTGTGGTGTGGCTATAATCCAAATTGTGCCTTATCAATAGCATTTATTCTTTTGTCTGATGATGGTAACAATGCTGTTAACGACACATTACACACACCTATTCATTTATTTGGAATCTTATTGTAGCTATTGTTTTAATATGACATTTGCAGATCCCGGCAACACCAGACACAAGCCCATCCGGTGGTATGAGGCGGAGGAGAAGCAAGCTGACTGGGACTTTAGGCCTAAACCTACAGAGTGGCAAGGTAAGCTGAAATATTGCAAGGTACACTCATGGACACAACTTGAGGTAGTGGATAGTCTTTGGCGTCTATGGCGTTGTTCCATAATGGCCACCCAACTTCCATATGACAGTACTACATGGTGATGATGGAATATTGTAACAATGGAATGTTTTCTCATTTATTAATCACTGATTCATAGTTCTTGTTGTTTCCCCCTCAGTGCTGGAATTTTCTGCCCAATTTCTATGATAAAGCACAATTTGGATTATAGCTTTTGTTCACACTTGGTTATCTCGTGTGTCTTCAATAAAGGTCACTGTAATATCTTTCAGAGTTATTGTCTGAATCCCGATATACATGCTGAAAGGTACAACTCCTTAAGTTTTGTCTATGAGTGTATATTGGTTATCTCGTGTGTCTTCAATAAAGGTCACTGTAATATCTTTCAGAGTTATTGTCTGAATCCCAATATACATGCTGAAAGGTACAACTTCATTAAGTTTTGTGTATGAGTGTATATTGGTTATCTCGTGTGTCTTCAATAAAGGTCACTATAATATCTTTCAGAGTTATTATCTGAATCCCGATATACATGCTGAAAGGTACAGCTTCCTTAAGTTTTGTCCATGAGGGAACAGAAGAGCTCATCCAGTTCTAAAACAGAGTTCTTTGTTGCTTCAGTATCTGAATAAAAACATGGATGTTGGCTGTATAGCCATCGAGAAGTGGTTTCGATACAAAATGCTCTTCATGAATTAAACTCTATTTAGCGCAATGATAAATCACAATTTGGATTATAGATTTATAAACACAAGGTAAATATGACTAAATCCAAATAAATAAATAGTGTGTGACGTTTCAGTAACAGCGTTGTTACCAAAATGTCACACACTATTTAATTTATTTGGATTTGGTCGTTTTTACCTTGTGTTTATAAATCTATAATCCAAATTGTGTGCCTTATTTCATCCAGTATGTAATGTTTGGAAAGGCCTAGAAGTATTCAAGCCTGAACTTGATGGATCAGCTAGCTGGGATGCCAAGTGAGTCCGTGTGTCCAGCTTGGCTGAGGTTCCAGCGCAAGGAAGCCCCCACGGAGGAGGAGATTGCCAGCAACGAGGAGATATCGCGGATGAAGAAGATCAATGCCAAGAAACTGGAGGAGAAGGAGGCAGCCAGGGTACAGTATCTGCCATCTTTGTTTCTCCAATTCAATAAAAAAAAAAATATTTTTTTATTATCCTTAGTACACGTGGTTCAGACCATGATAATCATGGTGGGTAGAAGTTGGCGACTGCTGCTTTTACTCTAAGTGCACCACATATCTATACATGTGAAAAGCAGTTCAACTTTGCATTTACAAATGTGCCAGATTCCCGTTTGGTTACTTGCACTCGCTGGTGGAGTTGGACTTTTTCAAGAATCGGGGGCCATTGGAACATTTTTTTTTTTTAAATCAGGAAAAAGTGCCCAATGCGGGAATCAAACCTGGGTCGTAGCGGTTGAAAACCAACAGTTTAGACCATCCTTCCACCAACCCAACTATTCAGTAAAACAATCCCTTGTACCAAGATTAAGTAAAATATATCTCCAGGGAACTTTTAAAAAACATTTTTATTCTCTAGCTTTCTGGCATGAACACCCTTCTACATAAACACAAGGTGATAAGACCAAATCCAAATAAATAAATAGTGTGTGACGTTTCGGTAACAACGCTGTTACTGAAACGTCACACACTATTTATTTATTTGGATTCGGTGTCTTATTACCTTATGTCTATAATCTATAATCCAAATTGTGCCTTATCAACCCTTCTACAAGTTTTCTTCTGTAGAAGGATGTCCGTACCTGAAAGCTAGAAAATAAAAATGTTTTGAAAATATACTTTTCCCTGGAGGTCTGATATATTTTACTCAATCTTTGTTTCTCCTCTTCTTTTTCCCAAACCTATCCAAAATAAGAGACATTTCTGCCAGAAATGTTTTTTTTTTTTTATACTTTTGACATTTTGACAATATTCTTCTTCATGAAAAAATATAAATTAAAGTATTTGGCGAGCCATTATAAATGTTTCTCATTTTTTAAGAACAGTAAATGCCGGCCAGGAAACCTCTATCCTCAAGCTAACCAAAATACTTACAGTACAACTACCTCTGTATAGGGCAACACTCTTAGATGCAAAGTTTCTTTTAGAGAGAGGAGGTGTCTTATTACTGGAGATATGTAATTTAGTAAAAATTGTTAATATTTTTTAATGAAAACTTTCCTTTGTAGAGGTTTCCTCTTATTGGAGAACTGCTAATTAGTAAAAATTGTTAATTTTATCATTGAAAACTGTTCTTAGTAGAGAGGTGTTCTCTAGCGAGAGTGTCCTTTCATGGATGTAAGTGTACTGTACTTGGGTTGAATCCTCTGGTTTGATAGAAAACTTCAGTCCTTTAGGGGTAATGATTAGGTCCACAACTTGAGACATAGAGTTAATAAGACCACAAATAAATAAATTTGCATAATATTTTGTTACTACTCCTACTTATTCAGTACTTTCGTCTGAAGATGGTAACTACGCTGTTACCGAAATGTCACACATCATTTATTTACTTATTTTTTTGGATGTGGTTTTGTAACCTTATGTTTCTGTATACAGTAGAGCCTCCCTAAACTGAACTGAGGATATAGCAAACCTTCCCTTATAACCAACCTGAAATAATCCCCATTTTATAAAACAGTGAACTATGGCTATAATAAACCATGGTTATAGTGAACCACAGGTTCAGTCTTATTGGGGTTTGTTATAGAGGGGTTTTACTGTATTTTGGGATGTTGACTTAAAAAGGTTTGATTCTTCCAGCTTTAATGCAGCCAACTCTAATTCAGCTGTTTGTCAAAACCCAATATAACCAGCTTTAATTCAACAGCCCCTTAAATTTTGACAACAAAATGTCCACTATAAGGTGAATGTAGTAATTAATTGACAATTATCTTAAACCAACTACACTGCTTTTCACATGTGTAGACATGTGGTGCACTTATAGTAAAAGCAGTCGCCTACTTCTACCCACCATGATTATCATTGCCTGTACCACATGTACTAGGGATAAGCAAAAAAAAAAACACTGCTGACGCGTGATGTGCGTCTGCGCTGAAATTCTAATCATTTGCATATCCCCCCTCTGCTAATGCATGATGTAAATTCCATGTTATTTGCATGCTTCTTTCAGGGTGTTGTATTTACTGTGGCCAGCAGTTTATATTCCAAGACAGACTCCAATTCAACTTAAAATTCTGATCTCTTGGTTGGTGTTGAAGAGGTTAGAGGACTGTGTGTTGTGATTGGACAGTGTGAAATAAATGATGTCGCACCAGTTAGGTTTAGATGGCCTTGGGTTATTCACTCTCATGTTGCGAATGTTTCTGAAATAAGTAGATGCTGCAACAAACGCTATCAAAATTCAAAACTATTTTAGACGCGTTAGATTCTTTTTGAAATTAAACAATTTCTACTGCCCTTATTGCAATGGAAAAATTAATGGGAGGGCCTGGCTCATCAGTGGTGAACCCTCCTAGCGTTTTCGCCAGTAATCTACCATACCGCTCAAGTGTTCAGCCAGGCCCTCCCATTAATTTTTCCATTGCAGTAAGGGCAGTAGAAATTATTTAATTTCAAAAAGAATCTTATGTGTCTAAAATAGTTTAGAATTTTCATAACAGATGGCGCGCTAGTGCATCATAACAAACGCTGTGTTGAAGCTGTGAGATAACCCAGTAGTTGTTGTTGTACAGAGGAAGGAGCTGGGACTCGAGGCTGCCCCCTCTCAGCCAGCCAGATTAGACACCAAACGTAAGCCATCACCACCAATGTCTAACTTTGCCTTAGTGCTGCTGAGTTTCTCCTGTTCAAAGTTCTGGTTTGGTACAACTTGGGTTAGAGTCAGGAATCACAGAGTGTTTTTATTATGTTGTTGTTGTTTCTTATCCCCTTGTGTAAAGATTACACAAATTCCATGAGTTCATGCTCCTCGAGCGTCCTGGAATGGGGTGTAGGGGTGCAGCTTTCGTTGATCATGGCACCATGATCCAGGCACACTTTGGTGAAAGTCTGACTTTGCCTGTAGTTTAAGGCCGTTCCTAACATGGAAGCAGACGCCTTTGCTGCCGACTCTAACATGAGTACAGACGCAGCTCCTCCGTATTCCTGAAGTGGGACCCTTGCTGAGGTCCATCAACCGGGTTAGTTGAAGTCAGGATTTTTAAAGAGGTCTACTCCTCTTCTAACAATGCTGCTCTTGGTCCGTGACTGCTTATTTGTCAGAGTTATTCTGCTTGTTTCGCAGCTGGCCTTCATATCTGAAGGTCGTTCCCCTATCCGCCACCTGGGGACGCGCCCTATAGCAGTCAGCTCTGCCAAGGGGTTTTTATTATTATTTCCCCAAGTACATGTGGTACAGGCCATGATAATCATGGTGTGTAGTTTGCAACTGCTTTTACTGTTAGTGCACCACATGTTTTCACATGTAGAAAGTGCAGTTTAACTTATCAAGAATGGTTACTTTCACTTGTAGTGGGGTTGGACTTTTACAAGAATCATGGGCCATTGAGGCATTATTTTTATTAGAAAAAAAGAGCCCAATGCAGGATTCAATCCCGAGTCATAGCAATCCAAAACCAACAGTTTAGACTACTTGTTCACCAACCCCCTTCCCCAGTAATATGGTTATAACAACCTAAAATCTTGGTTTCTGTCTGTCTGTCCATCTGTCTGTCTTTCTGTCCATTCATGTGTCTGTCTGTCTTTCTGTCCATTTGTGTGTCTGTCTTTCTGTCCATTCGTGTGTCTGTCTTTCTGTCCATTCGTGTGTCTTTCTGTCCATTCGTCTGTCTGTCTTTCTGTCCATTCGTGTGTCTGTCTTTCTGTCCATCCATGTGTCTGTGTGTTGACCCAGTGGTGTATGTACAGCCCAGTTCCCCTTCTACCAAGACCTGGAGCAGATCCCAGGCCAGCTTGGGAAGGACAGAAATACCAAAGACTGACTTCTACTCCCCCTGTACAGTTAGAAATATTATTTTCAATTTACACAGACTACTCACTCCTTCACTACATAAGATTGATTCACACACTACACTGCAACACTACACATGAGATTGATTCACACTGCAACACATGCGAGAATGCCTCAAGGACATCATCGCCCAAATTACCAGTTTTTACTAAGCAGCAATCTCCAGCAAGAAAACATCTCTAGGACACTTTGACACTGTACCTTGGTCCTTTACAAAGAGGGGCTCTGGCACATTTGTAAGTGCAAAAGTCAAACTGCTTTTCACATGTGTAGACATGTGGTGCACTTACAGTAAAAGCAGTCGCCTACCTCTACCCACCATGATTATCATCCCTTGGCAGAGCTGACTGCTATAGGGCGCGTCCCCAGGTGGCGGATAGGGGAACGACCTTCAGATATGAAGGCCAGCTGCGAAACAAGCAGAATAACTCTGACGAATAAGCAGTCGCGGACCAACAGCAGCATTGTTAGAAGAGGAGTAGACCTCTTTAAAAATCCTGACTTCAACTGACCCAGTTGATAGACCTCAGCAAGGGTCCCACTCCAGGGATACGGAGGAGCTGCGTCTGTACTCATGTTAGAGTCGGCAGCAAAGGCGTCTGCTTCCATGTTAGGAACGGCCTCAAACTACAGGCAAAGTCAGACTTTCACCAAAGTGTGCCTGGATCATGATGCCATGATCAACGAAAGCTGCACCCCTATACCCCATTCCAGCTCGAGGAGCATGAACTCATGGAATTCGTGTAATCTTTACACAAGGGGATAAGAAACAACAACAACAACATGATTATCATGGCCTGTACCACGTGTACTAGGGATAAGCAAAAACAAACAAAGAGGCTAGTTACTGTAAGGTTGTCCCAGCAGTTTGTGTTTTTATTAAAACTTTGTTTTTGTTATTTCTTGACGAATAATATTATTACGGCGAATACATAATAATACACATAATACAATTACTTAATGATAATAAACACAAAGTAATAAGACACCAAATCCAAATAAATAAAGAGTGTGTGATGTTTTGGCAACAACGCTGTTGCCAAAACATCACACACTCTTTTTTTATTTGGATTTGGTGTCTTGTTACCTTGTGTTTATAATCTATAATCCAAATTGTCTTATCATTTATAGAAAATACAAAGACATTATACATAACAGTGAATGATAAGATACAATTTGGATTATAAACACAAGGTAATAAGACCAAATAAATAAATAGTTTCATTATTCATAATGAAATTCATAATTCATTCAGTATTTTTGTCTGAAGATGGTAACAACACTGTTACGGAAATGTCACACACTATTTATTTATTTGGATTTGGTCTTATTACCTTGTGTTTATAACAATGAATAATATTGGTATTTCAATTTTTAGCAAATCTTTACGAACTTTTGGGACAACCTTGTAAAATCTCATCCCAGTGCATATCTCAGTGTGTCTTTCAGCTAAATGCCTGAAGGTGTGATGGAATGAATGGACATCTTGTGTGATTGCTATGCTACCTCCTTCTACCACAAAGGATACCAACTGGTTATTGATTTTTTTTTCCCAGGAAAAATTTGACCTTTTCTTTTTGATTTTTGCTTATCCCTAGTACACATGGTACAGGCCATGATAATCATGGTGGGTAGTAATAGGTGACTGCTTTTACTGTAAGTGCACTACATGTCTACACATGTGAAAAGCAGTTCGACTTTGCACTTATAAATGTCCCAGAGCCCCATTAGGTTACTTGCACTCGCTGGTGGGGTTGGACTTTTGCAAGAATCGGGGGCCATTGGAGCATTTATTTGTTTAAATCAGAAAAAAAGTGCCCAATGCGGGATTCGAACCCTGGTTGTAGCGGTCGAAAGCCAACAGTTTTAAACCATCCTTCCACCGACCCCCTGACCTTTTCTTGAATAATTCAAGTTGAAGACTTCATCAATCTTTTTATAAAATAAAGAAAAAGGCATCTCCTGATCATGTAACTAAAATTTGCTGATGGTTTGCGCCATCTTTCGGAATAAATGTTGATTTTTTTTTTATTATTATTATTATTATTATTCCAGAATTGGGTCAAAATCAACAAATAGTTGATATTTATTCCGATAGATGGCGCAAGCATTTTGTCTGATGATAGTAAGAATGCTGTTACTGAAATGTCACAATTTATTTGGTCTTATTACCTTGTAATCTATAATCTAAATTGTATCTTATCTCACAAGAAAATAAGACCTAATCCAGATAATTTATTAGTTTGTGATGTTTCGGTAACAGCATTGTCACCATCATCAGACAAAAATGATGTAGTCGACTAATTTTTTTTTAAGGAGACAGAGGAATTTTGTTCACACTTGGTTATCTCATGTGTCTTCAATAAAGGTCACTGTAATATCTTTCAGAGTTTTAATACAAGAAAATAAGAACTAATTCAAATAATTTAATAGTGTGTGACGTTTCGGCAACAGCATTGTCACCATCATCAGACAAAAGAATAAAAATTTTATTTAAAGAATTTATTTTTAAAATGTATTCTTTTGTCTGATGATGGTGACAATGCTGTTGCCGAAACGTCACACACTACTAAATTTTTTTGGATTAGGTCCTTTTTTCTGGTATTATAATCTATAATCCAAATTGTGCTTTTATCATCTTTCAGAGTTATTGTCTGAATCCTATATCAGGATTCAGAAAAGGTACAACTTCCTATATCCATGAGTGTAACTAGTTCAATCCACCAAATTCACCCAATACCATTGTATTAGGTCTTCTTTTTATAGTCTTCTCTGCACTTGTTAGGAAAACAGTGATTTTAAAGGATAAGGCCCAATTTGGATTATTGATTATAAATACAAGGTAATAAGACAAAATAAATAAATATTGTCTGACGTTTCAGTAACAGCATTGCTACCATTTTCAGATAAAAATACTGAATGTATTGAATGAATTTTGTCTGAAGATGGTAACAACGCTGAAACGTCACACAAAATTTATTTATTTGGTCTTATTACCTTGTAAGTGATTTTAAAGGAAACTATGTAAATATGCTTTTATAGAGTTGCATAAACCAACGAGAGATTCCCAAGGTTGTGTCCAGATACATACCTGATACGTGGGGAAATAGTTCCATTTTATAAAGCAAAACTAACCTAGCTTTTGGGCATGGAGATTTATTGTAATATGTTTTCTCCTGTAGAAGGGCTTTCATGTCCGAAAGCTCTGGAGATATGTAAAAGCTGTAGAGATATGTAAATTAAATTCTATAAAAAGAAACTTATCCCTGGGAACCTGATGACTTTAAATATTTACAATTATTATTTTTAAACACAAGGTAATAAGACCAAATAAATAGTGTGTGATGTTTCGGTAACAGCATTGTTACCATCTTCAGACAAAAGTACTGAATGAGAAATTTTACCACAGCATGTTTTAAATAGTTACTGTTATCAAGTGTGTAAACAAGATAGCAGATAAGAAGAAGATAGTTTTCTGAGAAACACAGAATATTATTCTTAAATTATTAAAAGTGGAAAAACCCACTTTTTTTTTTAAAACATGCTGTGGTAAAATTTCTCATTCAGTACTTTTGTCTGAAGATGGCAACAACGCTGTTACCAAAACGTCACACACTATTTATTTATTTGGATTTGGTCTTATTACTTTGTGTTTATAATCTATAATCCAAATTGTGCCTTATCAATTATTATTTTTGTGTGACAATGTTTATTATGACCTATATTACAACTATTACAGTGGTGGTGTCTTGTCCATGGAACAGAGAACATTTCAGGTTTTCATTGAGCTAGGTTTGCTGGAGACATCAATGTTCATACAGCAGTCTACTCAGCTTCTGTGTTCCATTTATATTTATTGTGAGATGTTCCTTGTAGTCCCAATGGTTCCTCAGACTACAGGTCCCAGCGCGTAGGCTTCCTCGGACGCAGTAGCATGGATCGTCAATTTCTGATTTTGTTGCTCCATGGAAAGGGGGGTGCCATTGTCCTGTTAGTCAGCCACATTTCAGAGTTCCCTGTTCACGGTTACCATAGCGGCTCACGACACCGTACTACAGGATAGTCCCTTACTTGTGCTGCTTCTCCCGCCTGCCATGCAGAGGAGGACTTCTGGGCAGGAACTATTACAGTAGAACCTCCATAAGAGGACACTCCCTCTAGAGAACACCTCTCTATAAAGGACAGTTTTTATTTCCAAAATTACCATTTTTACTATTTAGCAACTCTCCGATAAGAGAACTCTCTACCTAAAGGACACTTTGGCTCTGCAGCTAGGTGTTGTCCTTTTACAGGGAGGTACTTCTATTGTATCTCACAGACTGCAATGATAAAAATGATTAGATGGGCTTGGCTCATCAGTGAGGAACCCTCTCTTCTAATCTTCTTCTTCTCTTCACTCAATCATATTAAGGTATCAAGCTTGTAAAGCTTGAGAATTTTGATGGTGTCTGCCGGGGAAGAGTAGAGCTCATCAATGGATGAGTTTGACAACCATCATGACTGGGTGAAATAGAATGCGTCTGCCTTTGTCATTAAGACTGGGAGCACTACCTCTCTTCTAATAATTTTTATGATTGCAGTGAGCGAGGTCTGTAGAGATAATAGTTGGCAATGAATGAGTATCATAATATGATGTATTAGTGCCCCATCTGGTAGAAGAAATGTAAACTATTTTTGACGTGCAAATTTATTTTTGAAATAAAATATCATATTGCCACAAATAATTATTATGTTGTTGTTGTTTCTTATCCCCTTGTGTAAAGATTACACAAATTCCATAAGAATGGAATGGGGTGTAGCTTTCGTTGATCATGGCACCATGATCCAGGCATACTTTGGTGAAAGTCTGACTTTGCCTGTAGTTTGAGGCCATTCCTAACATGGAAGCAGACATCTTTACTGCCGAATCTAACATGAGTACAGACGCAGCTTCTCCGTATGCCTGGAGTAGGATCCTTGCTGAGGTCTATCA
>CP092870.1:102230460-102261810 GCA_030710605.1 Cordylochernes scorpioides | reverse complement strand
ATTTATATGGGAAGCATGACCTCTGGCGGTCGATTAAAACAGAGTATTTATATCTATGACATTATAATTTTAAATAAAATAACATTTTAACATATAACATTTTTAAATAAAATATTTCAATATAACATATATATATATACACCTATCCCCTGATTTAAACGGTAGATACGTTCTTGAGAAAAATGTGTAAATCGAGGGATAGGTGTATATTAAACTGTCAAATCTGAATAGGTGTTCGCCCTCTCATGAATCAGAGCCTCCCAATATTCTTTTCAAAATAGGTAGTATAGAGTAGAATATCGCATTTTAGTATAGTGTGATAAAAACAAAAAAAAAAAACTTATTTGGAAAACTGTGTAAAAGCGAAAACGTGTAAAACAAGTACCGTGTAAATCGGGGGATAGGTGTATATATATATATGATAAGGCACGCATAAGATTCAGTACTTTTGTCTGATGATGGTAACAATGCTGTTACCGAAATGTCACACACTATTTATTTGGATTAGTTCTTATAATCTTGTAGCTATAATCCAAATTGTGCGTTACCGTCTCATATATAACTCATCCATTTGTAGGTTTTGTTATCACCCCCCCCTACTGGTGAAATTTTCTGCCCAATTCTATTGTTTCCATCATAGATTCCATCCTAAATAGATTATAGCTACAAGAAAATAAGACCTAAATCCAAATAAATAAATAGCGTATGATGTTTCAGTAACAGCATTTTCTCCATCATCAGACAAAAGACTAAATAATAGCATTTATTAACACAAGGTAATAAGACCAAATAAATAAATAGTGTGTAAATTTCGGTAACAGCGTTGTTACCATCTTCAGACAAAAAAGTACTGGATTAGAAATTTTACCACAGCATGTTGATAACAGTAAATATTTAAAACATGCTGTGGTGTGGCTATAATCCAAATTGTGCCTTATCAAATGCATTTATTCTTTTGTCTGATGATGGTAACAATGCTGTTAACGACACGTTACACACACCTATTCATTTATTTGGAATCTTATTGTAGCTATTGTTTTAATATGACATTTGCAGATCCCGGCAACACCAGACACAAGCCCATCCGGTGGTATGAGGCAGAGGAGAAGCAAGCTGACTGGGACTTTAGGCCTAAACCTACAGAGTGGCAAGGTAAGCTGAAATATTGCAAGGTACACTCATGGACAGAACTTGAGAAAGTGGATAGTCTTTGGCGTCTATGGCGTTGTTCCATAATGGCTGGCCAACTTCCATATGACAGTACTACATGGTGATGATGGAATATTGTAACAATGGAATGTTGTCTCATCTATCAATCACTGATTCATAGTTCTTGTTGTTTCCCCCTCAGTGGTGGAATTTTCTGCCCAATTTCTATGATAAAGCACAATTTGGATTATAGCTTTTGTTCACACTTAGTTATCTCCTGTGTCTTCAATAAAGGTCACTGTAATATCTTTCAGAGTTATTGTCTGAATCCCGATATACATGCTGAAAGGTACAACTTTTTAAGTTTTGTCTATGAGTGTATATTGGTTATCTCGTATGTCTTCAATAAATGTCACTGTAATATCTTTCAGAGTTATTGTCCCGATATACATGCTAAAAGGTACAACTTCCTTATGTTTTGTCCATGAGGGAACAGAAGAGCTCATCCAGTTCTAAAACAGAGTTCTTTGTTGCTTCAGTATCTGAATAAAAACATGGATGTTGGCTGTATAGCCATCGAGAAGTGGTTTCGATACAAAATGCTCTTCATGAATTAAACTCTATTTAGCGCAATGATAAATCACAATTTGGATTATAGATTTATAAACACAAGGTAAATATGACTAAATCCAAATAAATAAATAGTGTGTGACGTTTCAGTAACAGCGTTGTTACCAAAATGTCACACACTATTTAATTTATTTGGATTTGGTCGTTTTTACCTTGTGTTTATAAATCTATAATCCAAATTGTGTGCCTTATTTCATCCAGTATGTAATGTTTGGAAAGGCCTAGAAGTATTCAAGCCTGAACTTGATGGATCAGCTAGCTGGGATGCCAAGTGAGTCCGTGTGTCCAGCTTGGCTGAGGTTCCAGCGCAAGGAAGCCCCCACGGAGGAGGAGATTGCCAGCAACGAGGAGATATCGCGGATGAAGAAGATCAATGCCAAGAAACTGGAGGAGAAGGAGGCAGCCAGGGTACAGTATCTGCCATCTTTGTTTCTCCAATTCAATAAAAAAAAAATATTTTTTTATTATCCTTAGTACACGTGGTTCAGACCATGATAATCATGGTGGGTAGAAGTTGGCGACTGCTGCTTTTACTCTAAGTGCACCACATATCTATACATGTGAAAAGCAGTTCAACTTTGCATTTACAAATGTGCCAGATTCCCGTTTGGTTACTTGCACTCGCTGGTGGAGTTGGACTTTTTCAAGAATCGGGGGCCATTGGAACATTTTTTTTTTTTAAATCAGGAAAAAGTGCCCAATGCGGGAATCAAACCTGGGTCGTAGCGGTTGAAAACCAACAGTTTAGACCATCCTTCCACCAACCCAACTATTCAGTAAAACAATCCCTTGTACCAAGATTAAGTAAAATATATCTCCAGGGAACTTTTCAAAACATTTTTATTCTCTAGCTTTCTGGCACGGACATCCTTCTACATAAACACAAGGTGATAAGACCAAATCCAAATAAATAAATAGTGTGTGACGTTTCGGTAACAACGCTGTTACTGAAACGTCACACACTATTTATTTATTTGGATTCGGTGTCTTATTACCTTATGTCTATAATCTATAATCCAAATTGTGCCTTATCAACCCTTCTACAAGTTTTCTTCTGTAGAAGGATGTCCGTACCTGAAAGCTAGAAAATAAAAATGTTTTGAAAATATACTTTTCCCTGGAGGTCTGATATATTTTACTCAATCTTTGTTTCTCCTCTTCTTTTTCCCAAACCTATCCAAAATAAGAGACATTTCTGCCAGAAATGTTTTTTTTTTTTTTTTATACTTTTGACATTTTGACAATATTCTTCTTCATGAAAAAATATAAATTAAAGTATTTGGCGAGCCATTATAAATGTTTCTCATTTTTTAAGAACAGTAAATGCCGGCCAGGAAACCTCTATCCTCAAACTAACCAAAATACTTACAGTACAACTACCTCTGTATAGGGCAACACTCTTAGATGCAAAGTTTCTTTTAGAGAGAGGAGGTGTCTTATTACTGGAGATATGTAATTTAGTAAAAATTGTTAATATTTTTTAATTAAAACTTTCCTTTGTAGAGGTTTCCTCTTATTGGAGAACTGCTAATTAGTAAAAATTGTTAATTTTATCATTGAAAACTGTTCTTAGTAGAGAGGTGTTCTCTAGCGAGAGTGTCCTTTCATGGATGTAAGTGTACTGTACTTGGGTTGAATTCTCTGGTTTGATAGAAAACTTCAGTCCTTTAGGGGTAATGATTAGGTCCACAACTTGAGACATAGAGTTAATAAGACCACAAATAAATAAATTTGCATAATATTTTGTTACTACTCCTACTTATTCAGTACTTTCGTCTGAAGATGGTAACTACGCTGTTACCGAAATGTCACACATCATTTATTTACTTATTTTTTTGGATGTGGTTTTGTAACCTTATGTTTCTGTATACAGTAGAGCCTCCCTAAACTGAACTGAGGATATAGCAAACCTTCCCTTATAACCAACCTGAAATAATCCCCATTTTATAAAACAGTGAACTATGGCTATAATAAACCATGGTTATAGTGAACCACAGGTTCAGTCTTATTGGGGTTTGTTATAGAGGGGTTTTACTGTATTTTGGGATGTTGACTTAAAAAGGTTTGATTCTTCCAGCTTTAATGCAGACAACTCTAATTCAGCTGTTTGTCAAAACCCAATATAACCAGCTTTAATTTAACAGCCCCTTAAATTTTGACAACAAAATGTCCACTATAAGGTGAATGTAGCGATTAATTGACAATTATCTTAAACCAACTACACTGCTTTTCACATGTGTAGACATGTGGTGCACTTACAGTAAAAGCAGTCGCCTACTTCTACACACCATGATTATCATGGCCTGTACCACGTGTACTAGGGATAAGCAAAAAAAAAAAAAAAACACTGCTGGTGCGTGATGTACGTCTGCTCTGAAATTCTAATCATTTGCATATCCCCCCTCTGCTAATGCATGTTATAAATTTCATGTTATTTGCATGCTTCTTTCAGGGTGTTGCATTTACTGTGGCCAGCAGTTTATATTCCAAGACAGACTCCAATTCAACTTAAAATTCTGATCTCTTGGTTGGTGTTGAAGAGGTTAGAGGACTGTGTGTTGTGATTGGACAGTGTGAAATAAATGATGTCGCACCAGTTAGGTTTAGATGGCCTTGGGTTATTCACTCTCATGTTGCGAATGTTTCTGAAATAAGTAGATGCTGCAACAAACGCTATCAAAATTCAAAACTATTTTAGACGCGTTAGATTCTTTTTGAAATTAAACAATTTCTACTGCCCTTATTGCAATGGAAAAATTAATGGGAGGGCCTGGCTCATCAGTGGTGAACCCTCCTAGCGTTTTCGCCAGTAATCTACCATACCGCTCAAGTGTTCAGCCAGGCCCTCCCATTAATTTTTCCATTGCAGTAAGGGCAGTAGAAATTATTTAATTTCAAAAAGAATCTTATGTGTCTAAAATAGTTTAGAATTTTCATAACAGATGGCGCGCTAGTGCATCATAACAAACACTATGTTGAAGCCGTGAGATAACCCAGTAGTTGTTGTTGCACAGAGGAAGGAGCTGGGACTCGAGGCTGCCCCCTCTCAGCCAGCCAGATTAGACACCAAACGTAAGCCATCACCACCAATGTCTAACTTTGCCTTAGTGCTGCTGAGTTTCTCTTGTTTAAAGTTCTGGTTTGGTACAACTTGGGTTAGAGTCAGGAATCACAGAGTGTTTTTATTATGTTGTTGTTGTTGTTTCTTATCCCCTTGTGTAAAGATTACACGAATTCCATGAGTTCATGCTCCTCGAGCGTCCTGGAATGGGGTGTAGGGGTGCAGCTTTCGTTGATCATGGCACCATGATCCAGGCACACTTTGATGAAAGTCTGACTTTGCCTGTAGTTTAAGGCCGTTCCTAACATGGAAGCAGACGCCTTTGCTGCCGACTCTAACATGAGTACAGACGCAGCTCCTCCGTATTCCTGAAGTGGGACCCTTGCTGAGGTACTTCAACCGGGTTAGTTGAAGTCAGGATTTTTAAAGAGGTCTACTCCTCTTCTAACAATGCTGCTGTTGGTCCGCAACTGCTTATTTGTCAGAGTTATTCTGCTTGTTTCGCAGCTGGCCTTCATATCTGAAGGTCGTTCCCCTATCCGCCACCTGGGGACGCGCCCTATAGCAGTCAGCTCTGCCAAGGGGTTTTTATTATTATTTTCCCAAGTACACGTGGTACAGGCCATGATAATCATGGTGTGTAGTTTGCAACTGCTTTTACTGTTAGTGCACCACATGTTTTCACATGTAGAAAGTGCAGTTTAACTTATCAAGAATGGTTACCTTCACTTGCTAGTGGGGTTGGACTTTTACAAGAATCATGGGCCATTGAGGCATTATTTTTATTAGAAAAAGAGCCCAATGCAGGATTCAATCCCGAGTCATAGCAATCCAAAACCAACAGTTTAGACTACTTGTTCACCAACCCCCTTCCCCAGTAATATGGTTATAACAACCTAAAATCTTGGTTTCTGTCTGTCTGTCCATCCGTCTGTCTTTCTGTCCATTCATGTGTCTGTCTGTCTTTCTGTCCATTTGTGTGTCTGTCTTTCTGTCCATTCGTGTATCTGTCTGTCCATTTGTGTGTCTGTCTGTCTTTCTTTCCATTCGTGTATCTGTCTGTCCATTCGTGTGTCTGTCTGTCTTTCTGTCCATTCGTGTATCTGTCTGTCCATTCATGTGTCTGTCTGTCTTTCTGTCCATTTGTGTGTCTGTCTTTCTGTCCATTCGTGTATCTGTCTGTCCATTCGTGTGTCTGTCTGTCTTTCTGTCCATTCGTGTATCTGTCTGTCCATTCGTGTGTCTGTCTGTCTTTCTGTCCATTAGTGTATCTGTCTGTCCATTCGTGTGTCTGTCTGTCTTTCTGTCCATTCGTGTATCTGTCTGTCCATTCGTGTGTCTGTCTTTCTGTCCATCCGTCTGTCTTTCTGTCCATTCGTCTGTCTTTCTGTCCATTCGTGTGTCTGTCTGTCTTTCTGTCCATCTGTCTGTCTTTCTGTCCATCCGTCTGTCTTTCTGTCCATTCATGTGTCTGTCTGTCTTTCTGTCCATTTGTGTGTCTGTCTTTCTGTCCATTCGTGTATCTGTCTGTCCATTCGTGTGTCTGTCTGTCTTTCTGTCCATTCGTGTATCTGTCTGTCCATTCGTGTATCTGTCTGTCCATTCGTGTGTCTGTCTGTCTTTCTGTCCATTAGTGTATCTGTCTATCCATTCGTGTGTCTGTCTGTCTTTCTGTCCATTCGTGTATCTGTCTGTCCATTCGTGTGTCTGTCTGTCTTTCTGTCCATCCGTCTGTCTTTCTGTCCATTCGTCTGTCTTTCTGTCCATCCGTCTGTCTTTCTCTCCATTCATGTGTCTGTCTGTCTTTCTGTCCATTTGTGTGTCTGTCTTTCTGTCCATTCGTGTATCTGTCTGTCCATTCGTGTGTCTGTCTTTCTATCCATTTGTGTGTCTGTCTTTCTGTCCATTCGTTTATCTGTCTGTCCATTCGTGTGTCTGTCTGTCTTTCTGTCCATTAGTGTATCTGTCTGTCCATTCGTGTGTCTGTCTGTCTTTCTGTCCATTCGTGTATCTGTCTGTCCATTCGTGTGTCTGTCTGTCTTTCTGTCCATTCGTCTGTCTTTCTGTCCATTCGTGTGTCTTTCTGTCCATTCGTCTGTCTTTCTGTCCATTCGTGTGTCTTTCTGTCCATTCGTCTATCTGTCTTTCTGTCCATTCGTGTGTCTGTCTTTCTGTCCATCCATGTGTCTGTGTGTTGACCCAGTGGTGTATGTACAGCCCAGTTCCCCTTCTACCAAGACCTGGAGCAGATCCCAGGCCAGCTTGGGAAGGACAGAAATACCAAAGACTGACTTCTACTCCCCCTGTGTACAGTTAGAAATATTATTTTCAATTTACACAGACTACTCACTCCTTCACTACATAAGATTGATTCACACACTACACTGCAACACTACACATGAGATTGATTCACACTGCAACACATGCGAGAATGCCTCAAGGACATCATCGCCCAAATTACCAGTTTTTACTAAGTAGCAATCTCCAGCAAGAAAACATCTCTAGGACACTTTGACACTGTACCTTGGTCCTTTACAAAGAGGGGCTCTGGCACATTTGTAAGTGCAAAAGTCAAACTGCTTTTCACATGTGTAGACATGTGGTGCACTTACAGTAAAAGCAGTCGCCTACCTCTACCCACCATGATTATCATGGCCTGTAACACCTGTGTACTAGGGATAAGCAAAAAAAAAATAAAGAGGCTAGTTACTGTAAGGTTGTCCCAGCAGTTTGTGTTTTTATTAAAACTTTGTTTTGTTATTTCTTGGCGAATAATATTATTACGGCGAATACATAATAATATACATAATACAATTACTTAATGATAATAAACACAAAGTAATAAGACACCAAATCCAAATAAATAAATAGTGTGTGACATTTCGGCAACAGCGTTGTTACCGAAACGGCACACACTCTTTATTTATTCAGGTTTGGTCTTATTACCTTGTGTTTATAATCTATAATCCAAATTGTCTTATCATTTATAGAAAATACAAAGACATTATACATAACAGTGAATGATAAGTCACAATTTGGATTATAAACACAAGGTAATAAGACCAAATAAATAAATAGTTTCATTATTCATAATGAAATTCATTCAGTACTTTTGTCTGAAGATGGTGACAACACTGTTACCGAAATGTCACACACTATTTATTTATTTGGATTTGGTCTTGTTACCTTGTGTTTATAACTGAATAATATTGGTATTTCAATTTTTTGCAAATGTTTACGAACTTTTGGGACAACCTTGTAAAATCTCATCCCAGTACACATCTCAGTGTGTCTTTCAGCTAAATGCCTGAAGGTGTGATGGAATGAATGGACATCTTGTGTGATTGCTGTGCTACTTCTTTCTACCACAAAAAATACCAACTGATTATTGATTTTTTTTTTCCAGAAAAATTAGACCTTTTGTTTTTATTTTTTTGCTTATCCCTAGTACACATGGTACAGGCCATGATAATCATGGTGGGTAGTAATAGGCGACTGCTTTTATTGTAAGTGTACCACATGTCTACACATGTGAAAAGCAGTTCGACTTTGTACTTACAAATATGCCAGAGCCCTGTTTGGTTACTTGCACTCGCTGGTGGGGTTGGACTTTTGCAAGAATCGGGGGCCATTGGAGCATTTATTTGTTTAAATCAGAAAAAAAGTGCCCAATGCGGGAATCAAACCCGGGTTGTAGCGGTCGAAAGCCAACAGTTTTAAACCATCCTTCCACCGACCCCCTGACCTTTTCTTGAATAATTCAAGTTGAAGACTTCATCAATCTTTTTATAAAATAAAGAAAAAGGCATCTCCTGATTATGTAACTAGAATTTGCTGATGGTTTGCGCCATCTTTCGGAATAAATGTCAATTTTTTTTTTTTATTATTATTATTATTATTCCAGAATTGGGTCAAAATCAACAAATAGTTGATATTTATTCTGAAAGATGGTGCAAGCCTTTTGTCTGATGATAGTAAGAATGCTGTTACTGAAATGTCACAATTTATTTGGTCTTATTACCTTGTAATCTATAATCTAAATTGTATCTTATCTCACAAGAAAATAAGACCTAATCCAAATAATTTATTAGTTTGTGACGTTTTGGTAACAGCATTGTCACCATCATCAGATAAAGATGATGTAGTCGTCTCATTTTTTTTAAGGAGACAGAGGTTGTTCAAACTTGGTTATCTCATGTGTCTTCAATAAAGGTCACTGTAATATCTTTCAGAGTTTTAATACAAGAAAATAAGACCTAATCCAAATAATTTAATAGTGTGTGACGTTTCGGCAACAGCATTGTCACCATCATCAGACAAAAGAATAAAAATTTTATTTAAAGAATTTATTTTAAAAATTTATTCTTTTGTCTGATGATGGTGATAATGCTGTTGCCGAAATGTCACACACTAATAAATTATTTGGATTAGGTCTTATTTTCTTGTATTATAATCTATAATTCAAATTGTGCTTTATCATCTTTCAGAGTTATTGTCTGAATTCCATATCGGGATTCGGAAAAAGAACAACTTCCTTTATCCATGAGTGTAACTAGTTCACCAAATCTCTCTACCATTGTATTAGGTCTTCTTTTATAGTCTTCTGCACTTGTTAGAAAAACTGATTTTAAAGGAAACTATGAAAATATGAATACAAGGTAATAAGACCAAATAAATAGTGTGTTAAGGCACAATTTGGATTATAGATTATAAACACAAGGTAATATGACCAAATCCAAATAAATTACACACTATTTATTTATTTGGATTTGGTCTTATTACCTTGTGTTTATAATCTATAATTCAAATTGTGCCTTATTATGTAAATATGCTTTTATAGAGTTACATAAACCAACGAGAGATTCCCAAGGTTGTGTCCAGATACACACCTGATACGTGGGAAACTAGTTCCATTTTATAAAGCAAAACTAACCTAGCTTTTGGGTATGAAAGCTGGACATTTATTGTAATATATTTTCTCCTGTAGAAGAGCTTCCATGTCTGAAAGCTCTGGAGATATGTAAATTAAATTCTTTAAAAAGAAATCCCTGGAAACCTGATGATTTCTCACTTTAAATATTTACAATTATTATTTTTAAACACAAGGTAATAAGACACCAAATCCAAATAAATAAATAGTGTGTGATGTTTCGGTAACAGCGTTGTTACCATCTTCAGACAAAAGTATTGAATGAGAAATTTTACCACAGTATGTTTTAAATAGTTACTGTAAACAAGATAACAGATAAGAAGAAGATAGTTTTCTGAGAAACACAGAATATTATTCTTAGAATTAAAAGTGGAAAAACCCACTTTTTTTTTTTTTAAACATGCTGTGGTAAAATTTCTCATTCAGTACTTTTGTCTGAAGATGGCAACAACGCTGTTACCGAAAACGTCACACACTATTTATTTATTTGGATTTGGTCTTATTACTTTGTGTTTATAATCTATAATTCAAATTGTGTCTTATCAATTATTATTTTTGTGTGACAATGTTTATTATGACCTATATTACAACTATTACAGTGGTGGTGTCTTGTCCATGGAACAGAGAACATTTCAGGTTTTCATTGAGCTAGGTTTGCTGGAGACATCAATGTCATACAGCAGTCTACTCAGCTTCTGTGTTCCATTTATATTTAATTGTGAGATGTTCCTTGTAGTCCCAATGGTTCCCCGGACTGCAGGTCCCAGCGCGTAGGCTTCCTCGGACGCAGTAGCATGGATCATCAATTTCTGATTTTGTTGCTCCATGGAATGGGAGGGTGCCATTGTCCTGTTAGTCAGCCACATTTCAGAGTTCCCTGTTCACAGTAACCGTAGCGGCTCACGACACCGTACTACAGGACAGTCCGTTACTTGTGCTGCTTCTCCCGCCCGCCATGTAGAGGAGGACTTCTGGACAGGAACTATTACAGTAGAACCTCCATAAGAGGACACTCCCTCTAGAGAACACCTCTCTTGTTAATTAATAACAAAATAAATAGAATTTACAAAAGCCTTTATTTATTGCTTTTAATTTTAATTGAATTTGAAATATATTAAAGATGATATTATTTATTTACCTATATAACTATATATAAACTAAAGAACAAAAGAAAATGAAACCAAAACGTAAACATTGGCAACCGCCATTTTTCTTTGTCTGCAAGCAACTGTTCTATACTCGATCCTGCGCAGGCGCACACCACGCCCGCCGCCACCATGTGTTGCTCGATGGGGTCGTGTTTACGAGCCACTCGCCCACTATAATGGATATTTAACATCTCTATAAAGCACCATTTTTATTTCCAAAATTACCATTTTTACTATTTAGAAACACACCGATAAGAGAACTCTCAACCTAAAGGACACTTTGGCTCTGTAACTAGGTGTTGTCCTTATACAGGGAGGTACTTCTATTGTATCTCTACAGACTGCAATGATAGAAATGATTAGATGGGCTTGGCTCATCAATGAGGAACCCTCTCTTCTAATAATTTTTATGATTGCAGTGAGCGAGGTCTGTAGAGATAATAGTTGGCAATGAATGAGTATCATATGATGTATTAGTGCGCGATCTGGTATAAGAGATGTAACCTATTTTTGTCGCGTAAATTTCTTTATGAAATATCATATTGCCACAAATAATTATTATGAACACAAGGTAATAAGACCAAATAAATAAATAGTGTGTGACGTTTCGGTAACAGCACTGTTACCGAAACGTCACACACTATTTATTTATTTGGATTTGGTCTTATTACCTTGTGTTTATAATTTATTATCCAAATTGTGCCTTATCAATAATTATTATGTTGTTGTTTCTTATCCCCTTGTGTAAAGATTAGACAAATTCCATGAGAATGGAATGGGGTGTAGCTTTCATTGTCATGGCACCATAATCCAGGCACACCTTGGTGAAGTCTGACTTTGCCTGTAATTTGAGGCTGTTCCTAACATGGAAACCTTTGCTGCCGACTAACATGAGTACAGACACAGCTCCTCCGTATCCCTGGAGTGGGACACTTGCTGAGGTCCATCAACTGGGTCAATTCAAGTCAGGATTTTTAAAGAGGTCTTTCTCCTCTTCTAACAATTCTGCTGTTGGTCCGCGACTGCTTATTTGTCAGAGTTATTCTGTTTGTTTCGCAGCTGGCCTTCATATCTGAAGGTCATTCCCCTATCCGCCACCTGGGGACGCGCCCTGTAGCAGTCAGCTCTGCCGAGGGAATAATTATTATGAATATTAAGGATAGATTGCAAATGAAAAATAATCACAAATTTTGATACACTTTTTTTATAATTGAAGAGATTGAAAATTTATCTTTGGTTTGGAGGTGTCAGTGTTAGTGGTGTAAACCGTTGGTTTCCACCACTATGACCTGAGATCGAATCCTGCATTGGGCACTTTTTTTCTAATTAAAAAGGGCTTCAATGACCCCCCCTCCCCAATTCTGCAAAAGTCCAACCCCGCCAGCAAGTGCAAGTAACCAAATGGTGCTTTGGCACATTTGTAAGTGCAAAAGTCAAACTGCTTTTCACATGTGCACACAAAGAGGGCTCACCCGCCAGGGCACATCCCCCGCATGATCATCTGTATTTTAGTTTATTTATTTCCATTTTTAATGTAAATTATTTCCAAGTCAATAAAATTTGTTTCAATTGTCATGTGCATTTACAGAAAAACAACCACCAACTTCTACCCACCATGATTATCATGGCCTGTAGCACATGTACTTGAGATAATAAAACAAAAATCTTTGGTTTGTAATCAAGATTTGTTGTTGAACTGTCAATTAGCAATCTTGTTTTAAAGATAAGCTTTACCTAATAAGGCACAATTTGGATTATAAACACAAGGTATTAAGACCAAATCCAAATAAATAAATAGTGTATGACGTTTCGGTAACATCGTTGTTACCATCTTCAGACAAAAGTGCTGAATGAGAAAAAATATCACAGCACGAAACGTCTACATTGTTTATTTATTAGGATTTGGTCTTATTACCTTGTGTTTATAATCTTTACATGTACAAATAACTCCGCCTTTGCCCGTCCCAAGCTCGGATGAAAAAGGAGGAGGGGGAGCAGTAAAAAGCTCACTAAAAAACCTGGGCTCAGCTGGCCCGGCTGATAGTACCCTGTAAGGACTCCTGATCCAGGGATACAGGATGAGCAGCGTTTGTCTTCCATGTTAGAAGAGACTGCACATGGTGTCTGTTCCTCATGTCAGAGGCGGCCATTTCTTTTGGAGCTAAGTCGGCCTGCCACTGAGTAGTGCTCCCAGTCTTAATGACAAAGGCATTCTACTTTACCCAGTCATGATGGTTGTCAAACAGACACCATCAAGGGTCACAACTTGATACCCTAATATGATTGAGTGGAGATAAGACATGTACAAATAGACAACTGATTTCATACCTGCTCTCATAGGATGACATTGCCCATGCACTGATGAGGGCCATAGCCCATGGCATACAGGTTGTTGGCTTTTGTCTGAATTTTCCAAAACTAGTTTTATGCTCATTCTTCACCTCTATATTCTGCAATGGGGTGAGAACAAAATCTTTGTTAAGGCACAATTTGGATTATAAACACAAGGTAATAAGACCCAACACACTATTTATTTATTTGGTCTTATTACCTTGTGTTTATAATCTTTTTTAAATTTTTTTATTTATTTATCAAGAAAAGGTAGGCAACTTCTTTGATTGTAAGTGCACTAACTACATGTCTACAGATGTTGAAAGTTTTTTCACTTACAAATGTTCCAGAACTCAGTTTGGCTACTTGCACTTACTGGTAAGGGTTGGACTTCGGCAAGAATTGGGGGCCATTGGAGCAATTTATTTTTGTTCGAGAAAAAAAGTGTCCATTGTGTGATTCAATCTTGGTCATGGCTGTTGATGGTTTATACCACTGACTCCCTTAATGCTTTTTTAAAGGGAGATGTGCCCTTTTTTTATAGCTTAATACAATCTTCAGACAAAAGTAATTAGTAGTAGTCTGGAGTACTTTTGTCTGAAGATGGTAACAGCGTTGTTACCGAAATGTCACACACTATTTATTTATTTGGTCTTATTACCTTGTGTTTATAATCTATAATCCAAATTGTGCCTTATCATCCTTCCAAAACTATTCACATATGTGGCGGCCTTTGTAGTTTCACTGGGAATGTAGTTTCATTGAATACCACTCAGTTTATATATATTTAAAAATTTTATTCTCCAATAATTCTTCTTTACAAAAGTGTGGCCCATTTCTCAAATCATCCAAAAAAATCTCCAAATATTTAAAATACTAAAAGTAAAGGGGAAAAAAATCAATCAAAAACAACATCAATAATGGCACAAATAATTTTGATAATCAAGTATTTTATTTTAGAACTAAAAAAAGAAAAAAAAAGTAGGTTTACAATTCATTAAAAAATATATATTTTATCCAAAAAAAAAAACCTACAATAATGGTAAAGGTTAAAAAGACAGAAATCTTCAAATATGCAACTTTTTAAATGACAAATTTACATATTGCAGGATATTTTGATGTTGCCAGAAATGTCACATAACTTATTAATTTGTGTATTTTTAACCTCTACTCAATATTGTAGAATGATAAAAAAAAAAATTATAAGTTTACAAAATGATATAAAGAACTCTTTTTTTTATAAGAATATTTCAAATTATAAAAGATTTTTTCAAAAATTCTTTCTCAATTGTCAATGAGGTTTAAATAATCAAATTTGGAATGTGGCAAAGAAGACAACTGGTAGACACAGAGTTAATATATTCTCCAGGATCTAAATAATATGTGAAATAAAATTTTTAAACACAGGTGGGAGAAATGCAGACAAAATATTCAACTTTTGATTTGGCAACACTGCATCAAACAGATTTACATTCTAGAAAACATTACAGAAATTTTAAAAATCCCAAATAATTAAAAAAAATTATCAAATATAAATATTTTAAAAATTATAAAAAAGCTTTGCAAAAATTAGAAAACTTTCAAAAAATAAAAATTAATAAAAAAAAAAAAAACCTCTCTGGGAAAATATATTTAATCTTTATCATCATCATCAGGATGTAAAGGTTCAGTCCAGTTTGGCAGGCCTGCGTGACTCAGCCAGGTTGGCATTTCTTCTCTGCTGTTTCTTCTTCTTCTTCTCCTCGGCTTCGAGGTGCTTGGCGAGCTTCCAGGACAAGATGGCGCTGATGAGGAAGAAGGGGCTGAGGCAGAGCAGCACGTAGAAGACAAACTCCCCGGGACTGCGCGCTGCCCACTCCACAATGTACTCCGCCCACTGCTTCAGCATCTCTGCTCGACACAGCCAACGTTTGGTTGGAGGGACCGTTTTGACCCAATATATTCTGGAGATGTACAGTAGAAACCAACAGTCTTTGATTTCCAGACTTAAGTCTGGTCATCTACGGACAATGACTTTCCAGAATGGTTGCAAGGTTTTCCCACTATGTACTAATTCTAAACCATCAACCCCAAAACACATTATTGACTGTATTGACTCATCCATTGATGAGCTCTACTCTTCCCCGGGAGACACCATCAAAAGTCTCAAACTTTACAAGCTTGATACCTTAATATGATTGAGTGGAGATAAGAAAGAAGACAGTAGAAACTCTTTAATTCAACCAATTTCTTCAAATTCTCTTTCAAATTACCACCTTTAATTCAACCAATTTCCCCAAATCCCAACAAATTCCCTTTCAAATTATCACCTTTAACTCAACCAATTTCCCCAAATCCCAACAAATTATCACCTTTAATTCAATCAATTTCCCCAAATCCCAACAAATTCCCTTTCAAATTATCACCTTTAATTCAACCAATTTCCCCAATCCCAACAAATTCCCTTTCGAATTATTACCTTTAATTCAACCAATTTCCCCAAATCCCAACAAATTCCCTTTCAAATTATCACCTTTAATTCAACCAATTTCCCCAATCCCAACAAATTCCCTTTCAAATTATCACCTTTAATTCAACCAAATTTCCCCAAATTCCAACAAATTCCCTTTCAAATTATCACCTTTAATTCAACCAATATCCCAAATTCCAACAAATTCCCTTTCAAATTATCACCTTTAATTCAACCAAATTTCCCCAAATTCCAACAAATTCCCTTTCAAATTATCACCTTTAATTCAACCAATTTCCCCAAATCCCAACAAATTCCCTTTCAAATTATCACCTTTAATTCAACCAAATTTCCCCAAATTCCAACAAATTCCCTTTCAAATTACAGTAAAACCCCTCTATAGTGAACCACAATGGGACAGAGCTTTTGGTTCACTATAGCCACGGTTTGGCTATTTTTTTTTTACTTTTCAAAATTTTTAGACCGTATAATTAAAGGACAGCCATACACACAAGAAGAGGCTTCCTCTTAATAGTGGTCACTTTGTTTTAATTCCCTTAATTGACCAATTTCCTTACATTAATACTGAATAATAATAGAAATCATTAGATGATAGGTTCTTCTTATCATTAACATACATGTACCTCTATGTCTAATTTAAAAATCAAGACAAATCCTAAGCAAAGTTATATTAAATATATATTCAAAGATATAAAATGATTTTAAAACATCTTTATCACATTATATAATACATTGTTTACTTGGAAAAATGGCTCTAACACCTTGTTGCTTCAAAGCATTCTTCAAGCATTGCACCATTCAAATAAATAAAATTTTCCCACATATTCTTCTAGGTCTAGATTTCGTTTTTTTTTAACCTGTCATGCAAAACATTGCTGACTATAAAATCACCATAGTTAATGGCATAAAAATAGTTTTTGTTTCATCACGGGACCATTTATTTGGATTTTTTTTTTAGCCCTAAAACGTACGATCGCGATCGCGGCAAAAGTTGAGGTTGATTCCTCTTTGTAACAATTTTTAATAGCTTTATATTTTATCTTTTATAATAGAAAAGTTATATTCTCTTATTTTAATACAGTATAACCTCGTTAATTCGACACACCCCAATTCGACACTCGGCGATAATTCGACCATGTTCCGATGTCCCGACCTCCGGCCTATCAAATAACAAACCGTAATTCGACAGTATCGATAATACAACAGTTCCGATAGTTCGACCATTTTAAAATTCGAATTTCGACAGTTGAATGTTATTTTACATGCAACTTTACCGCTAAACGGTATTACGGCGGCGACGATCGGCATCTGCGGGCGCCGATACGATCGCGCCATGCGCACTTTTGGTTTCTGGTTAGTTTAAGTTTCACTTTGCAGTGCCGTTGCGCAATTTCGCGGATGTTATTGTTGTTTTTTTTTTTTTTTACGCGGGAATTTCGGCATCATGCGCTAACTAATAATAATAATTTTTTTTTTTTTTAATTTTTAACATTGAAATATTTTAGCTATTTTTAAATTTATAAATAATTTCTTTTTAAAGAAATAAATCTTTATAAAATGATCCAACAATGATTATGATAACATTTTATTTCAATATTCCATTTCTGTGTTATTATAAAAGATTTAAACACAAAATTAATAACACCTGCAGCAGCAGTGGATGCCTTTAATACATTAAAATTTATTTATTAAAAGACATTTCAGAGGAAGAAAGGCATGCATGTTTTTTCAAAATGCCATCTGGAATACATCCTGAATAGGATTTCAGTGCAAAAACAGATATCTATAAAGGAATTTTTTAAAAGATCTCTTCATGATTATTTAAAAATAATATTTTAAAATTTTCTTTTTATATATTTACCATATTTATTTCCTTTCAACTGCTATATTTTTCAATCAGAATAAAATATTATTTAATATATTATATTTAATATTTTAATGTCTGTAGAGTTAATATTTGATTATATTACTGAAAAGAAACACATTGCCAATAAATTTATTTGTTACAATTATTTATGTTTCTAAAATATGTATTAATGCCATTTTGTCACTGATACTAAAAGTTAATCATGAAAATAATATAAAAACACACAATGGTTTCAATTAATATCATTAATTTATATTACAAAGCTATTTTAAAAAAATATTATTTTAGCGAGTTAGATGATTACCTAATCATATATAACCTTAATTCAACACTTCCTTTAATTCAACCGAAAGCTCTGATCCCTTGGGGTGTTGAATTAAAGAGGTTCGACTGTATGTTCTTAACATTTTGCCTGTGTTGTTTCACTTTGAAAAGTTCTGAAAATGGCCTTTTTTTTTTTTTTTTAAGAAATAACGCTTATGTTTTTAAAATGCCTTTGTTTTCTTCATTTTGGAAGCCGCCATTTGTATTTTTATATTTCAAATTTAATGGATGCAAATATATTCTATTTAATAAAAAGTATAATGTGTTAAAATTTATACAACATACAGTAAAAATAAAGTGCAAAATTCAAACAAACAATGCCGCTAAATTTATTGTTTTGAAATCGCGATCCGCGAGCTGAAACATGCTCAAAATTTGGTTGTCTTAATTTTTTTTAAATTACAATTCTAAGTTCGTTATAAGCATAGTATTTTAAATAGATTTTATTATTTTGGGACCGAAAATAGGTTCGTTATAGGGGTAGTTCGTTATTCTAAAAATCGCAAAGTTTGTTATAACGATGGTATTTTCAATGGAATGGAATTGGGAATCGGCGTGGTTTCGTTATAAGGGAAGGTTCGTTATATCCAGGGTTCGTATTAGCGGGGTTTTACTGTATCACCTTTAATTCAACCAATTTCCCCAATCCCAACAAATTCCCTTTCAAATTATCACCTTTAATTCAACCAATTTCTCAAATTCCACTGTTTTTCAAATTCCAATCTGCTTATTTAGTTTCATTCAACCAGCTATAATTCAACACCCCCAAAATGTCCACCAGCAGTGATGAATTGAGACTAACCCAGTCTAATTCAACAGCAACTTTTATTCAACCCGATATTTTGATCCCTTGGTTGGTATTGAAGAAATTGTAGAGGTCTGTAGACATTTATTCTGATAGATGGCACAAACCATCAACAACATTCAAGTCCAGGGATTTTCCACCTAAGCAGGGTATATAAAAGTAATTTTACACTAAAATGTGGTGTACTTACAATGTATAAAGCCTTTACAAACTGCTATCCCTCATGACCTGGGATAATGCAATTTTTAAAGAAAAAACTGTAATATATAAACTGTATTGTACTTTCAAGACAATGGGGGCATTTCAAAGGCCTGATGGTGCTTTACTGGTGGCTTGCTTAGAGAGGGTTGACGTGTGTGTGGGTGAAAGGTCGGGCGGTGAAACCATGACGTTCTTCTGCATCCTTATTTCTGATGTTTATTTAAACATTTATTTTATTATTATTTTTTAATTTTACAATACATAAAGAATGCATGTACATATATATGTTCTACAATATAAGTAAAAAAGTTCAGACCAATGATAGGCTTTGTTTTCTTTTTAATGTAGAGATAAGGTTTGGGAAATATGATAAGAAAGAGGTTAAAAGAAATTTTACAAGCTAACTTACCGAATCTTTGTGAAAGTGTGTATTTTTATTTAAATTTAGCAACAAAATAGTTACGAAACTATTGTGTTAAAAGAATATCTTAAAAGGTAATACTTTTTTAGATACAATGAAACACGAAAAAATAAACAAATAATTTATTTGTATAGTCCTTTTAAAAGCTTGGCTTTACAAAACACAGAACATTTCTACAAATTAACAAAATTAATTGTAAGGCGTTTTCGTAATGCTAAAGCTATTCAAAAATTATTAAATATATTTGTTTGAAACTTTCATTATTTTATTTTATTATTTTGCGAATATGTTAGAAGTATATAAATTTGAAATGGTAAATAAGCTCTGAGGCAAGTTTATGATAAAGGCATATTTAATTTTTTTTTTTTAATCTTTTCTCGATTTATCAAAAGCCTCTTGACCATTTTGGTAGGAGTAGAAACATAGATTTATTCATTTTCTCCCGATAGTCTTCTTAAGACCACCCAAACACTTGGCGCTGTTTATCTATGAAAATAGGAATTTATCTTCATTATAAAGACGATAATTATCTGTTCATTTTTTTTTTATAGGTAAATTTTTACGACCATTAAACGGAAGATCGAAATAATAGGAAGGCTTGGCTCATTATTATTTTGAACCCTCCCAGCTGTTTATAAATATAGTGTATATAACTTTCTACTTCCTGGTATAATTCAGAAGATCTTGATGCGATGGTAAGGTGCCAATGTTCAAACACTAATCTGACTATTTTTATATTCTTTTTAATGGAACTAATTTATTATTTAAAAAACTATGATATACTGCAATACGTTTATTTTTATTCATTTAAATCTTCTAGCTTTTTAAGAATTTAGGAACTTTTCCTCAATGATTTGAAATCTAGGCTCCAAAGAGTTATAATAATTTTATAATTTTTTATTGACTGAAGAATGGTTTTTATAAACTCAAAAGCTAAAATATTTGAATAGAAAAAGTTAAGTGTATTATAATGAATATTTTTTCTCTGAATTCATTTTTAATACACTAAAAATCCATATAAAACATGTGTTGGAAGTGGACTTACTAAAAAAAGTTCATAAATATATTTTTCACAAGTATACCACAAATTCTGGGAAACTCCTCTTTTTTCAACATGAGATGTTGAAGAGACAGTCCTCCAGATAGAACACGATAGATGTGTTGATTGTTGGATTTGTTAAACCTAATCTTCGGACAGTAACAGTTCATTCCATGTCTCTTTAAAATGTCTTCTTGTCGTTTGACTTAGTAAACATGGTGAGTAAATACTGTGAGCTTATACTAAAATCGTTCCAAAGAGATTAGGCAGAAAATCTGCGTTAACCCTTATACTTGATTATGGGTAGAAACTAGATTCATGCTCAATACATTTTTAGGTTTTCTGAGTTGTAGCACAATCCTTTCATAAGCAAAAAGACCGTTGAAACTTTTACCTTGTATTAGAACATAGGATTATGGTTCAAGATTATCTCTACTACTTCAATATATAAAACACCTTTTTTTCGCAGATTCAGTAGATTTCATAATGGTGACTTTGCTTAGACTTTTTAAAGATACTGACCCCAAGATATTTGATCAAACAATATTTTTATTGATTTACCAGAAATAGAACAAGGATAAAATGAATTGTGAAGAGTAACGATAAACGGAAAAATAATGGTAAGCTGAACACTGTGGGTTCGATTCCCATATCCCTGGACAATTTTTTCCCTTTTATCATTACTGTTCACAATTCATCCTACCATACTTCATCCCTAAGGTTAGAAATATTGGTTATTTCTCCTTAAAATAAATTTAGATTTTTAGTTCAAAAGAAACAGTTGCGGTATAATTGCCAAATTTCGTTTCTCTTGTTCTCGTTACTCTTACAACTAGTTAACATTCCACCGAGCTCCCACTTTTAGGTAGTTTCTTCAATATCTTCACCCAGCCGTGGGCCATGAACTAACCACCCCACGTTGACTGTTCTAACTACCTATGTTTTGATCGCGAAGTCCTTAAATCACAACTTTCACAGCCTTGTGATGTCCTCACAACACTTCCTAGCCAGCTTGGCGATGTCCTTTCTGCTCAGACTTCCTTCTTCTTGCGATGTTCAACACGGCAAATGCAGACAAGAACCAACCTGTTTACCATGGTTTCTTCTTTGGCCTTCAGCAGTACAGCGTTTGCCTATATTTTTGTTGTGGTTCATTCTTTATTATCAATAGTAAAGTTTTCACGCATATATTTATTCTCACATTTAATCTTATTTTATTTACACATATAATTAATATGAACAAAATAGCAAAAGTGTAAGTGAACGGAGCAAGACTTTTTGCTATGCACCTAAGAAAATTATTATTTAGAAAAATGAACGAAATAATAAAAAGGTGTCAATCTATCTGTCTGCTAAAGTCAGAGCGCACCGCCTGGTTGCTTGGTAGAGTCCTGGTGAGACCCGTCTCTCTTGGAGGATTCGGCCTCATCGACATTGAGACCCAGCTGCGGTTGTCGTGCTTCAAGGTCGTGCAGGCCGCACTGCGTGGAAGCCGTAATGCCTACTCTTGGCTGGTCGAAAGCAATGCGTGGCTATATCCACCTCCATCCTGGTCCTGGCTCCCACCACGGCGTCTCCGGCTTCTTAAGATCTGGGAGGCGGTCGCTGACATCTTAACGCTGGACCACCGCGCGCTGACATCGAGTCAGCTCCTGAACCTTCCGACCTTCTCCGGCCACCCGACCTTCTGGTTCCTACCCGGTGGGTCAGCGACTGCATTGGGAACTTCGTTGATCCTGTTCCTCCCCTCACTCGGCCTACGCGCTGCGCCGCGTCGCTGATCAGCTTCTACCGTCGTCTTATCGACGAAAATATTGCTCGGGACCTTTCTAATCAACACCATCGGCCAGGCCGTAGTGCTGCGCGGGACGACTACGCCGCGAGTCATCACCCGAACTGCCCGCCGCATGTTAGAGCGCCCACGCCCGACTGCCCTGCCCATCGTCCAGTTCCCTAAAAGGTAGGAAAAACATATAAACTTACCCATCAACACAGGATAGTCGTCGCTCCGGCCCTGCGCCTTCTCCAGGCACAACGCGGACGTGGCAGTGAGGCGAGCTCTGCACGCCTTGCCCCATCCAGCCCACCCGGCATCGGCACAACAGTCCTGCGTCGCCTGTGGGTCTAACGACCTTTCGCTGGCTCACCGGTCCTGCCGCTGCCTCTCATCTGGGAGACCTTCACCATCATCCAGCGGCCCCCCTGACCTGCAGGGCTGGGTCTTCGGGTGAGGTTTGTATGATGAGGCCCTGGCCATCCTGACGTCTGCCAAGACACACATCTATAAGTACTTCCTCGGTGTGGAACTGAGGAGTGTTCAAGAAAACCTTGTCTGGAGGAGGACTCACTCAAGGTGGGGAAGCCTCTCTTGCTGAAGAATTTTGTACATATACAACTGTATTTTATTTACACTTAATTATATATTCTCTCCTTTATTTTATCATAAATATTTCTGTGTAACAATTGATAAGAAGAACAATTAAATTGTTTGTCAATGGTCTTTCTGATAAACAGACTAATTAAATACCATGACGCCCAATGACGAACTGATTTTTATATTTTGGGGTTGGAAAGATATTTTCATTAAGATAATAGAGTAAAACGACGCAAGGACTGCCGTAAAAGGCGGCCATTTTGAAGGACAATTCTATCAAAATATATTTTTTTCCTTTTATTAGTCTAAATTAGACAAGATCTTGGAGGTCGTGGTCATAAAGAAGTTCAAGAACTCATCAAAATAGATGAAAAAGTTATACATCAACATTTTGACATAAGAAAGGATTTTCACTTCAGGATAAAAGATAAAATCCTCCCGGCGAAATTCCCATATATATTTCGACACAGAGTTGGCCACAAGCAAACTTTGTCAGCTTATCCTCTCTTTGGTAAATTATGATGTTTCCATAAATTCATTGTTGATCGCATGGAATCAAACCAGCTCTGGACTGACGAGGGTCATAGCCAGTAACCATGGTCCCCAGGTGGACGTTCTGAACTAGCAAAAAGTGGTGTTTTATCAACAACAAAAACAACAACAAAAAAGCCTTTATTTAGGGTCACTGACCCTATTCAGGATTCACCAGAGGTATGCATAAGAACAAAGCAGTGAGACAAAGGAAATAACGATATATACAGAGTAAAAAGAGAAAGAAAAAAAAAAAACAAGAAAAGGAAAAAAATAATAAGAAGAAGAAAGAGGGAAGCAAGAAATCAACACAAAAAGAGTAGCGTGGTGTTTTATCACCGACCCGAGTCCGATTTATTGTTGCAGAGGCGGCCAATAGATGGCGCATAATTTAGCGTTCATTTTGACGGAAGAAGTGAGGAACTTATATTTATAAAACCTACAGCACCTTCACACACAATATATAAGGAGACATTGATTCCTAGAACATCTTAGAGTTTCCAAACTACCTCTGAGTGCAGAGCGCCCTCTGTAAGGTCGCCATTTGGAACCAACATTCTAAATCATCACTACAGTGTACAACTCCGCCTTTGCCGGTCCCAAGCCCGGATGAAAAATGAGGAGGGGAAGCAGTAACAAACTCACTAAAAAAAAAAAAGGGCTCAGCTGGCCCGGCTGATAGTAGCCTGTAAGGGCTCCTGATCCAGGGATACAGGATGAGTCTGTACTCCATGTTGAAGCAGCTGCACATGGTGTCTGTTCCTCATGTCAGAAGCGGCCATTTTCTTTTGGAGCTAAGTCGGCCTGCCACTGAGTAGTACTCCCAGTCTTAATGACAATGGCAGACGCATTCTACTTCACCCAGTCATGATGGTTGTCAAACAGACACCATCAAGGGTCACAACTTGATACCCTAATATGATTGAGTGGAGATAAGAAAGAAGACCACAGTGTACCTTTCAATAACCACCTATATTAAGAGAGACTACTTCCATGAACGACCGCCATTATAAAAATACAAATTTGACCAAATACCCAACCTCCAATGAAGCCTCAGAATAGTCTAGCAGTATCTATGTTTCGCTCTTTCTTCTGTGTCTTCGGAGATAACCAAGTGTGAACAAAATTGTCACGGTCTCATAAAAAAAAAAAAAAAACAGACGACGGGCGATATCAAAGACTTTCCACTACCTTAAGTTTTGTCCGTGAATGTATATTACAAGTGTATATTATTTGTACTGTAAATAACCACAGAACATTCCTGTGGCGAATCTACCAAGAAATAAACCCCCCCCTCCCCCGCTAGGCGTCACCTCAGGATATGATTCTCCGCTTGCCTTGTAAATAAAACCAAGAAGATGTCAGCCCGGGTGACTTGTGTACGTGGTGGCTCCAGGAACCTACTGGGTTAACTAGGTAAATTATAAAACAGTAGAAAACCTCTACTAGAGGACACCTCTCTATAATGGTCAGTTTTGGCTCTACAACTAAGTGTTGTCGTTTAGAGAGAGGTATAGTGCTCTCTCTACTGTATACAGTTAAACCTGTCTATAGCTCTTGGGACTCACCAAAATAGAGTGATATAGAGAGGGGGTGCTATAGACAGGTCACTTTTAATGTAAATCGCATCGTACTACGTATTTAAAATCGGGCGCTATAGAGAGGGAGGCGCTACTTAGAGGGGGCGCTATAGACAGGTCTAACTATATATATATAATGTATGTACAATGTACATGACCCTACCGCTGAAGAGTTTGTTGGAGAATCACCAGCGGGTCTCCAGCGACACCACAAGAAAACGTAGATCGCGCGCCGCCAAGGAGATGGCGTGGTCCTCGAGACCAACTGGAAAGATCCAGGACTGTGTGCCTGAGTTATTTGTTAACCAACGTTTCGGTCATCAGTGAGTCGCTGGGGAATAAAAACTCAACAATTATAATCTCTTGTATCACATCATTTAAGAAAAAAAGTCGTCCAGGAAAAACTTCATATAAATGTCGTTCACATTACTCCCCTGTGTCGAAGGAGGAATGTTGTCTGTATACACTCATGGACAATACTTGAGGAAGTGTAAAGTATTTGATGTCGCCGGTCGCTTATTTTTTTGAAGAAGACAGAATCAATTTTGTTCACACTTAGTTATCTCGTATGTCTTCAATAAAGGTCACTGTAATATCTTTCAGAGTTATTGTCTCAATCCCGATATACATGCTGAAAAGATACAACTTCCTTAAGTTTTGTCCATGAGTGTATATATGAATGGAAATTTTGCGGGAAGGATAATGATCTATAAAAATAAAAGACACCTCTCCCGTCAAAATAGACGTCAAACGTAAACACCATCTATTGAACGTCGCCTTTAACTAGCGGCCTCGGGTTGGTAACAAATCAACAACACCAGCTTTGGCAAACTGAGGAATTCCCACCTGGATTCCACGGTCTCGGGCTAATGGCCTTTGTCAGTCCAGGGTGAACTTTATTAAATAAAAGGCGGTCGCTCATAGAGGTGGAGGGTCTCTCATGAGAGGGGGAGGACAGCAAGCAAACATTTGCTCCAGAAATGACGCCATCAGGTCAGGGTGATGTTTGCGAGGGATGGCGTAACTTGCGCCAAGTTTGGCATCCCCGTGGGCGGTCTCACTAACGAAGTGTTCGTCTGCAACGACGGTAAGGTCGCTCTCTTCGTCTGACTTCTTATTTTATGGCGGGAAATACGAGAATTCTTGTATGGAAAAACTTTGGCATTCGGATATTTAATTTTGTTTATTATTATTATCATAATATTTTATTTAAAACTAGGTTTTCACTAATTCAATAAGATAATTACTAAAAGAACATTACTAAATTACTCTTTTTTTTAACAAATGATTCAGTAGATAAATAACATGTTTCCTTTAATGTCTCGTTTTTATATTGTCTGCCCTGAAGATGGGCAGTTAGCTCGAAGGGTTGTCGGGACTAAATAAAGGGAAACATGTTGTTTATTAACTGAGTGTTCTTCAAACTTTTCAACGTTTCAACGCTTACTTAATATCTTTGCTAAGTTCTATATGGATTATTTTGAAGCCTTGTCCAGATTAAGAGTCTTTATTTCCATGATGTAAAAAAATAGGAATTCTACTTTTCAATTTATATTTTAATATTTTGACTCGCGCGCGTGATTTGGACGTTGGGGAAAAATGTAAAGTCCCCCCCGTGAAAACACGGTTTTAAATAGAGTTTATATTTCTTTTCTAAAATTTGTTTAATTTGTTCTAATCCTGAGACGTGGTATTGACATTTCTTTATTTCGACTTAGAGCGCTATGTCCCCCTAGGGACACTTGCACTTTAAACATAAACAAAATTTAAAGAAGAGAAAGAAAGATATTTTAAATATGTACAGAATTAGTATGCAAGTTAGAGTTAGAAGAAAAGATAAAAATATATATATATTTATCAACACAATTGATATATGTATATATATGTATTGACTGAAACGTCGTAAAAATAAAGAATTCCATTTATTGTCCGACAGACGTTAGACAACGTCCATCTTCTGTTGTAAAATATTTACGGCTCCCCGGTACGGAGTCGTTTAAATACATTTCTAAATCTCTCTATATATATTAATATCATATCTACAGTAGAACCTCCCTGTAAAGGACAACACCTAGTTGCAGAGCTAAAGTTGTCCTTTAGGGAGAGCTGTCTCTTACCAGAGAGTTGCTAAATTGTAAAAAATGTAATTTTGCAAATAAAAACTGTCCTTTGTGGAGAGGTGTCCGCTAAAGGGAGGTTCTACTGTACATATAATACCGTTGAGAGAATTTCTAAATTTATATATTTGTTATTTAATTTTACCATGAGAAGATTGTTATATATTGCCACGTGGAAATTGACCAACTTCAGGATGAGACAGCAATTTATTTAAGGCAAGAACAAACTATGAATGATAAACAAAAGATGAGCAATGATCCCTCAGTTTACAGAGTAGTAAAATATAATCATAAAAATGATGCTCTGCTAATAAAATAATAGATACTTTGTTACAATATATATATAACAAAAGTGGCACCTCTCCCTTTAAAATGCATTAATACAATCCATTGTATATTCTATATACAGTTACGAGCGTCATTCTTCATCTCTTAATCAGTCATCTCTGTCACCGTTTGCTTTTTTTTTTGGAATGGCGCCCTCCTATTGGTTGGCTACGATCACGCCACCTTTGCCCCCCCCCCCCCTCGCTTTTTCGTTTTTGTAACCATTGTGTTGGAGCGGGTCGCTCCTTAAATAAATGCATATAATAGTTAATAACCAAATGGAATCCTCTCTTTCCTTTTCCCAGTAAGAGACGCCTACGGAAGCCAACAGTACATAGACAGATAAAGCACATAGGCTATAGTTATTAACCAGCATATGCATTTATATAAGGCCCCAATTTATAATTGTAACAAATAGTATTTGAATCAAAACATTCAATCGGGGGTTAAAACACTGGCGTTGCCTGGGTCATTCGGCTAGTATGAATAGATTCATGAATACCACCCCCCCACAATATGTACCAAAAGAAGACATTATTCTATTGTTTAAGGAGAAGGGAGATTTCATCAATTCCATCCTCCTGCTACTTTATGTTGTGTATTTATTCGTTTTTGCATATTTACAATCAGCATTAAAATACAAGAAATGTTTTCTCATTATCTTTTCGGTAATACAGTTAAACCTGTCTATAGCGCCCCCTCTAAATAGCGCCTTCCTCTCTATAGCGTCCGATTTTAAATACGTAGTACGATGCGATTTACATTAAAAGTGAGCTGTCTATAATACCCCCTCCCTATAGCACCCTATTTTGATGAGTCCCAAGAGGGGGGCGCTATAGACAGGGTTAACTGTATTAATTTTCGGGAAAGTCCTTTTATAACCCAGTTCCCTACAGTAATAATATATTGAAAGGGTTTCAGCTTTCAGAGTTTTTTTTTTATTTCGACTTAGAGCGCTATGTCCCCTTAGGGACACTTGCACTTTAAACACAAACAAAAATTTTGAAAGAAAAGAAAGAAAGACATTTAAATATGTACAGAATTAGTATGCAAGTTAGTCAGATGAAAAGATAAATATATATATCAACACAATTGATATATGTACAAAGGGTTGGTATGCAAATTTAGTTAAATGAAATCAAATTGTACGAATTCGAGTTATAAACGTTGTTTAAAGCCGTAGGTTGAGAGTTGGAAAAGAGCACATCTTCGAAAGCCTCTATTATAAATAAAGAACAAAATGTAATATACAATAATCGTTTGAATTTTAATGTTCAAATAGAGCAGTGTATTCTAAACTATTGAATTTACACTTTACCAAGGTCAAACTTAGTGTGGCGAAATTGAATAGTGGTGAAATTTTCTTTAAAATTATCCCTAGTACACATTGTTCAGGCCATGATAATCATGGTAAGTATTTAGCGACTGCTTTTACTGTAAATACACCACATTTATACACGTGTGAAAAACAGTTCGACTTTTGCACTTACAAATGTTCCAGAGCCCCGTTTGTTCACTTGACCTCGCTGGTGGGGTTGGACTTATGCGAGAATCAATGGCCATTGGAGCATTTTTCTATTAGAAAAAAGTGCCCAATGTGGGAATCGATCCCGGGTCGTAGCGGTCAAAAACCAACGGTTTAGACCATCCTTCCACCAACCCCCGTGGGGAAATGTAAACGGAACAAATCATTTCTCCTTCATTGTTTACAATACTTACAGCGCAGAGAGAGATTGTAGCCACAACTTGATACTTACTGGGATAACACGGATCAAATGTTTTTGTGACTGGCGACGTTCCGTGAAATTTTCCTCTTTTTTTTTTTTGGTATGATTAATGTCTTGCCGTAAAATTGTATTTAACAACAAAGTATGTGCACTCATGGACAAAACTTAAGGAAGTTTCATATTTTGATGTCGTCGGTCGTCTATTTTTTTTAAGGAGACAGAGACAATTTTGTTCACACTTGGTTATCTCGTGTGTATTCAATAAGGTCACTGTAATATCTTTCAGAGTTATTGTCTGAATCACGATATACATGCTAAAAGGTACAACTTCCTTAAGTTTTGTCCCCATGAGTGTATATTTTAATAACGTGTCATCTGAACTTGACAACATAAACTATTAATAAGGCGCCTGTATTTTTTATAAAAATAAATTAATTTTATATAGCCCTTACTGCAATAGGAGGGCCTGGCTCATCAGTGTTAAACCCTCCCTACGGTGTCGAATATACCACTCTAATATTGTATTGGACAAAACAGCCAATGAAATATTTGAGCGGTGTAGTAAATTGAACTGGCGAAACCGCTGAGAGGGTTCACTACTGATGAGCCAGGGGCCCTCCCAATATTTTAATCATTGCAGTAATGGTAATATAAAATTGTTTTTATTATAACGTAATAACGCACCATCTATAAACAACAAATAAAACTAAAAGAAACAATTTGATATTTGTGGAAGAGCGATTGCTCGAAGCATATTATATATTTATAATTGTATGTAATTCTACTGTCCTCAAAGCTTATGTCCATAGTTCTTCTAAAATACCCAAGAGTCTACCAACAGTATCACTATAAAAGAAGTTCCAAAAATGCAATATAACAGCGGTATGGTAGATTAAACTGGCGAAACCGCTGGGAGGGTTCACCACTGATGAGCCAGGCCCTCCCATTAATTTTTCCATTGCAGTAAGGGCAGTAGAAATTGTTTAATTTCAAAAAGAATCTTACGCCTTTAAAATAGTTTCGAATTTTAAGAAATAAAACTATTACAATAGAACCTCCCTGTAAAGGACAATACCTAATTGCAGAGCCAAAGTGTCCTTTAGGGAGATGTGTCCTCTTACCAGAGAGTTGCTAAATTGTAAAAATGGTAATTTTGCAAATGAAAACTGTCCTTTGTAGAGAGGTGTTCGCTAAAGGGAGGTTCTACTGTATTACTTTTATTTTAGAATTATTTATTGGGTATAGATTGGACCCTATTGCGTTATTGGCCTAAAATTAATTTATGTCTAACTGGCCCTGTCTTTATTGTTTGCGGAAGAGCATTATTGCTCGATGCAAATATTTATATGTAACTAGCGGACGTACCCGGCTTCGCCCGGGTTTTACCCGAGTAAAAGTTTGTCTAACGAATCTCTCGATAAAGTGAACATTTTTTTCCCGGTCCCTTGAAAAATACTCGATAAGTTGAATAAAATCAATATTAATTGGTTCCCTCGGTAATTGGAAGTTAAAGGAATAGTATCCTGCCTTGGAATTGTATCATTATTCTTGTATGGATGTACCCGGCTTCGCCCGGGTTTTACCCGAGTAAAGGTTTGTTTAACGAATCTCTCGATAAAGTGAACATTTTTTCCCGGTCCCTTGAAAAATACTCGATAAGTTGAATAAAATCAATATTAATTGGTTCCCTCGGTAATTGGAAGTTAAAGGAATAGTATCCTGCCTTGGAATTGTATCATTATTCTTGTATGGATGTACCCGGCTTCGCCCGGGTTTTACCCGAGTAAAGGTTTGTTTAACGAATCTCTCGATAAAGTGAACATTTTTTCCCGGTCCCTTGAAAAATACTCGATAAGTTGAATAAAATCAATATTAATTGGTTCCCTCGGTAATTGGAAGTTAAAGGAATAGTATCTTGCCTTTGAATTGTATCATTATTCTTGTCTCAAATAAATTGCCGTGTCATCCTGAATTTTGTCTTTCCTAATTTTCTACATTACAAAATCATCGTATCATCATGATAATATTTAGAGCAGATTGTTGAATTATAACAGATAAATTAGAATATTTATCTTGATTATTTCTAGGCGAAAAGTTATTTCAAAAATTTTATTTGCTAGAAACCTTCCCAGTACTATACTAAATAACTTCCCAAAGTTTCATGGCGATCCAATGAGTGGTTTGGTCAGGCATAAAGGACAAACAAACAGACACACACACACATACATTCATTTTTATATATATAGATTCTACTGTCCTAAAATGTCCATAGTTTGATAAAACACCGTAACTAAGATTCCACCCTTCAGTGTCGCTTT
>CP092870.1:102187627-102230360 GCA_030710605.1 Cordylochernes scorpioides | reverse complement strand
ACCGGGTCAGTTGAAGTCAGGATTTTAAAGAGGTCTACTCCTCTTCTAACAAAGGATCAGTGGTGTAAACCGTTGGTTTCTACCACTATGACCAGGGATTGAATCCTGCATTGGGCACTTTTTTATAATTAAAAAGGGTTTCAATGACCCCCTTCCTCCCAATTCTACAAAAGTTCAACCTCACCAGCAAGTGCAAGTAATCAAATGGTGCTTTGCCACACATGTAAGTACAAAAGTCAAACTGCTTTTCACATGTGTAGACATGTGGTGCATTTACAGTAAAACAGTCACCAACTTCTACCCACCATGATTATCATGGCCTGTACCACGTGTACTTGAGATAATAACAAAAAAAAATCTTTATCTTTAAAACAAGATTTCTAATTGACATTGCAACAACAACTCTTGATTACAGACCAAACTTTACATGATAAGGCACACTTTGGATTATAAACACAAGGTAATAAGACCAAATCCAAATAAATAGTGTGCGACGTTTCGGTAACAGCATTATTACCATCTTCAGACAAAAGTGCTGAATGAGAAAAATATCACAGCACGAAACATCCACACTATTTATTTATTTGGATTTGGTCTTATTACCTTGTGTTTATAATCTTTACATGTACAAATAACTCCGCCTTTGCCCGTCCCAAGCCCGGATGAAAAAGGAGGAGGGGGAGCAGTAACAAGCTCGCTAAAAAACCTGGGCTCAGCTGATAGTACCCTGTAAGGGCTCCAGGGATACAGGATGAGCAGCGTTTGTACTCCATGTTAAGAGAGACTGCACGTGGTGTCTGTTCCTCATGTCAGAGGCGGCCATTTCTTTTGGAGCTAAGTCAGCCTGCCACAGAGTAGTGCTTCCAGTCTTAATGACAAAGGCATTCTACTTTACCCAGTCATGATGGTTGTCAAACAGACACCATCACAACTTGATACCCTAATATGATTGAGTGGAGATAAGACATGTACAAATAGACAACTGAATTCATACCTGCTCTCATAGGATGACATTGCCCATGTAGTGATGAGGGCCATAGCCCATGGCATCAGGTTGTTGGCTGTTGTCTGAATTTAACAAAACTGGTTTTATGCTCATTCTTCACCTCTATATTCTGCAATGGGGTGAGAACAAAATCTTTGTTAAGGCACAATTTGGATTATAAACACAAGGTAATAAGACACAACACACTATTTATTTGAATTTGGTATAATTACCTTGTGTTTAAAATCTTTGGTTTAATTTTTTATATTTATTTATCAAGAAAAGGTAGAAGTTGGCAACTTCTTTTACTGTAAGTGCACTACATGTCTGCACATGTCGAGAAAACAGTAAAGTTTTTTCACTTACAAATGTTCCAGTTTGTCTACTTGCACTCACTGATAGGGTTGGACTTTTGCAAGAATTGGGGGCCATTGGAGCAATTTATTTTTGTTAGAAAGAAAGTGTCCAATGTGAGATTCAATCTCTGTTCGTGGTTGTTGAAAACTGATGGTTTATATCACCTTAATTAATGCTTTTTTTAAAGGGAGATGTGCCCTTTTTTATAGCTGAATACCATCCTTCCAAAACTATTTACATATGTGGCAGCCTTTGTAGTTTTACCTGGGAATGTAGTTTCATTGAATACCACACACACACTCAATTTATATTTTTTAAAATTTATTCTCCAATAATTCTTTACAAAAGTGTGGCCCATTTCACAAATCATCCAAAAAAATCTCCAAATATTTAAAATACCAAAAGTAAAGGGAAAAAAAATCAATCAAAACAACATCAATAATGTCACAAATAATTTTTATAATCAATTTTTTTATTTTAGAACAAAAAAAAAAAAGAGGTTTACAAATCATTAAAAAATATATATTTTATCCAAAAAAACCTACAATAATGGTAAAGGTTAAAAAGACACAAATCTTCAAATATGCAACTTTTTAAATGACAAATTTACATATTGCAGGATGTTGCCAGAAATGTCACAACTTATTAATTTGTGTATTTTTAACCTCTACTCAATATTGTAGAATAAAAAAAAAAAAAATTATAAGTTTACAAAATGATGTAAAGAACTCTTTTTATAAGAATATTTTAAATTATAAAAGATTTTTCAAAAATTCTTTCTCAAATTGTCAATGAGGTTTAAAAAATCTAATTTGGAATGTGGCAAAGAAGGCGACTGGTAGACACAGAGTTAATATATTCTCTAAGATCTGAATAATATGTGAAATAAAACTTTTAAACACAGGTGGGAGAAAACATAAATGCAGATAAAATATTCAACTTTTGATTTGGCAACACTGCATCAGATTTACATTCTAGAAAACATTACAGAAATTAAAAAAAAAAACACAAATAATTTATAAAAATTTATAAAAAAAAAACCTCTCTGTGAAAAAATATTTAATCTTTATCATCATCAGGATGTAAAGGTTCAGTCCAGTTTGGCAGGCCTGCGTGACTCAGCCAGGTTGGCATTTCTCCTCTGCTGTTTCTTCTTCTTCTTCTCCTCAGCTTCGAGGTGCTTGGCTAGCTTCCAGGACAAGATGGCGCTGATGAGGAAGAAGGGGCTGAGGCAGAGCAGCACGTAGAAGACAAACTCCCCGGGACTGCGCGCTGCCCACTCCACAATGTACTCCGCCCACTGCTTCAGCATCTCTGCTCGACACAGCCAACGTTTGGATGGAGGGACCGTTTTGACCCAATATATTCTGGAGATGTACAGTAGAAACCAACAGTCTTTGATTTCCAGACTTAAGTCTGGTCATCTACGGACAATGACTTTCCAGAATGGTTGCAAGGTTTTCCCACTATGTACTAATTCTAAACCATCAACCCCAAAACACATTATTGACTGTATTGACTCATCCATTGATGAGCTCTACTCTTCCCCGGGAGACACCATCAAAAGTCTCAAACTTTACAAGCTTGATACCTTAATATGATTGAGTGGAGATAAGAAAGAAGACAGTAGAAACTCTTTAATTCAACCAATTTCTTCAAATTCTCTTTCAAATTACCACCTTTAATTCAACCAATTTCCCCAAATCCCAACAAATTCCCTTTCAAATTATCACCTTTAACTCAACCAATTTCCCCAAATCCCAACAAATTATCACCTTTAATTCAACCAATTTCCCCAAATCCCAACAAATTCCCTTTCAAATTATCACCTTTAATTCAACCAATTTCCCCAATCCCAACAAATTCCCTTTCAAATTATTACCTTTAATTCAACCAATTTCCCCAAATCCCAACAAATTCCCTTTCAAATTATCACCTTTAATTCAACCAATTTCCCCAAATCCCAACAAATTCCCTTTCAAATTATCACCTTTGATTCAACCAAATTTCCCCAAATCCCAACAAATTCCCTTTCAAATTATCACCTTTAATTCAACCAATTTCCCCAATCCCAACAATTCCCTTTCAAATTATCACCTTTAATTCAACCAATATCCCAAATTCCAACAAATTCCCTTTCAAATTACAGTAAAACCCCTCTATAGTGAACCCCAATGGGACAGAGCTTTTGGTTCACTATAGCCACGGTTTGGCTATTTTTTTTTTACTTTTCAAAATTTTTAGACCGTATAATTAAAGGACAGCCATACACACAAGAAGAGGCTTCCTCTTAATAGTGGTCACTTTGTTTTAATTCCCTTAATTGACCAATTTCCTTACATTAATACTGAATAATAATAGAAATCATTAGATGATAGGTTCTTCTTATCATTAACATACATGTACCTCTATGTCTAATTTAAAAATCAAGACAAATCCTAAGCAAAGTTTTATTAAATATATATATATTCAAAGATATAAAATGATTTTAAAACATCTTTATCACATTATATAATACATTGTTTACTTGGAAAAATGGCTCTAACACCTTGTTGCTTCAAAGCATTCTTCAAGCATTGCACCATTCAAATAAATAAAATTTTCCCACATATTCTTCTAGGTCTAGATTTCGTTTTTTTTTAACCTGTCATGCAAAACATTGCTGACTATAAAATCACCATAGTTAATGGCATAAAAATATTTTTTGTTTCATCACGGGACCATTTATTTGGATTTTTTTTTTTAGCCCTAAAACGTACGATCGCGATCGCGGCAAAAGTTGAGGTTGATTCCTCTTTGTAACAATTTTTAATAGCTTTATATTTTATCTTTTATAATAGAAAAGTTATATTCTCTTATTTTAATATGTTCTTAACATTTTGCCTGTGTTGTTTCACTTTGAAAAGTTCTGAAAATGGCCTTTTTTTTTTTTTTAAGAAATAACGCTTATGTTTTTAAAATGCCTTTGTTTTCTTCATTTTGGAAGCCGCCATTTGTATTTTTATATTTCAAATTTAATGGATGCAAATATATTCTATTTAATAAAAAGTATAATGTGTTAAAATTTATACAACATACAGTAAAAATAAAGTGCAAAATTCAAAACAAACAATGCCGCTAAATTTATTGTTTTGAAATCGCGATCCGCGAGCTGAAACATGCTCAAAATTTGGTTGTCTTAATTTTTTTTAAATTACAATTCTAAGTTCGTTATAAGCATAGTATTTTAAATAGATTTTATTATTTTGGGACCGAAAATAGGTTCGTTATAGGGGTAGTTCGTTATTCTAAAAATCGCAAAGTTTGTTATAACGATGGTATTTTCAATGGAATGGAATTGGGAATCGGCGTGGTTTCGTTATAAGGGAAGGTTCGTTATATCCAGGGTTCGTATTAGCGGGGTTTTACTGTATCACCTTTAATTCAACCAATTTCCCCAATCCCAACAAATTCCCTTTCAAATTATCACCTTTAATTCAACCAATTTCTCAAATTCCACTGTTTTTCAAATTCCAATCTGCTTATTTAGTTTCATTCAACCAGCTATAATTCAACACCCCCAAAATGTCCACCAGCAGTGATGAATTGAGACTAACCCAGTCTAATTCAACAGCAACTTTTATTCAACCCGATATTTTGATCCCTTGGTTGGTATTGAAGAAATTGTAGAGGTCTGTAGACATTTATTCTGATAGATGGCACAAACCATCAACAACATTCAAGTCCAGGGATTTTCCACCTAAGCAGGGTATATAAAAGTAATTTTACACTAGAATGTGGTGTATTTACAAAGTATAAAGCCTTTACAAACTGCTATCCCTCATGACCTGTGATAATGTAATTTTTTAAAGAAAAAACTATAATATATAAACTGTATTGTCTCTGTACTTTCAAGACAATGGGGGCATTTCAAAGGACTAATGGTGCTTTACTGGTGGCTTGCTTAGAGAAGGTTGACGTGTGTGTGGGTGAAAGGTCGGGCGGTGAAACCATGACGTTCTTCTGCATCCTTATTCCTGATTTATTCCTTATTTATTTTATTATTATTATTATTTTTTAATTTTACTATACATAAAGAATGCATGTACATATATATGTTCTACAATATAAGTAAAAAAGTTCAGACCAATGGTAGGCTTTGTTTTCTTTTTAATGTAGAGATAAGGTTTGGGAAATATGATAAGAAAGAGGTTAAAAGAAATTTTACAAGCTAACTTACCGAATCTTTGTGAAAGTGTGTATTTTTATTTAAATTTAGCAACAAAATAGTTACGAAACTATTGTGTTAAAAGAATATCTTAAAAGGTAATACTTTTTTAGATACAATGAAACACGAAAAAATAAACAAATAATTTATTTGTATAGTCCTTTTAAAAGCTTGGCTTTACAAAACACAGAACATTTCTACAAATTAACAAAATAAATTTTAAGGCGTTTTCGTAATGCTAAAGCTATTCAAAAATTATTAAATATATTTGTTTAAAACTTTCATTATTTTATTTAATTATTTTGCGAATATATTAGAAGTATATAAATTTGAAATGGTGTAAATAAGCTCTGAGGCAAGTTTATGATAAAGGCATATTTATTTTTTTTTAAATCTTTTCTCGATTTATCAAAAGCCTCTTGACCATTTTGGTAAGAGTAGAAACATAGATTTATTCATTTTCTCCCGATAGTCTTCTTAAGACCACCCAAACACTTGGCGCTATTTATCTATGAAAATAGGAATTTATCTTCATTATAAAGACGATAATTATTTGTTCATTTTTTTATAGGTAAATTTTTACGACCATTAAACGGAAGATCGAAATAATAGGAGGGCTTGGCTCATTATTATTTTGAACCCTCCCAGCTGTTTATAAATATAGTGTATATAACTTTCTACTTCCTGGTATAATTCAGACGGTCTTGATGCGATGGTAAAGTGCCAATGTTCAAACACTCTAATCTGACTATTCTTATATTCTTTTTAATGGAACTAATTTATTATTTAAAAAACTATGATATACTGCAATGCGTTTATTTTTATTCATTTAAATCTTCTAGCTTTTTAAGAATTTAGGAACTTTTCCTCAATGATTTGAAATCTAGGCTCCAAAGAGTTATAATAATTTTATAATTTTTTAATTGACTGAAGAATGGTTTTTATAAACTCAAAAGCTAAAATATTTGAATTAGAAAAAGTTAAGTGTATTATAATGAATATTTTTTTCTCTGAATTCATTTTTAATACACTAAAAATCCATATAAAATATGTGTTGGAAGTGGACTTACTAAAAAAAGTTCATAAATATATATTTCACAAGTATACCACAAATTCTTGGAAACTCGCTCTTTTTTCAACATGAGATGTTGAAGAGACAATCCTCCAGATAGAACACAACAGATGTGTTGATTGTTGGATTTGTTAAACCTAATCTTCGGACAGTAACAGTTCATTCCAAGTCTCTTTAAAATGTCTTCTTGATCGTTTGACTTAGTAAACATGGTGATTAAATACTGTGAGCTTATACTAAAATCGTTCCAAAGAGATTAGGCAGAATATCTGCATTAACCCTTATACTTGATTACTGGTAGAGACTAGATTCATGCTCAATACATTTTTAGGTTTTCTGAGTTGTAGCACAATCCTTTCATAAGCAAAAAGACCTTGAAACTTTTACCTTGTATTAGGACATAGGATTATGGTTCAAGATTATCTCTACTACTTCAATAGATGAAACACCTTTTTTTCGCAGATTCAGTAGATTTCATAATGGTGACTTTGCTTAGACTTTTTAAAAATTCTGACCCCAAGATATTTGATCAAACAATTATTTTATTGATTTACCAGAAATAGAACAAGGATAAAATGAATTGTGAAGAGTAATGATAAATGGAACACTGTGGGTTTGATTCCTATCCCTGGACAGTTTATCATTACTGTTCACAATTCATCCTACCATACTTCATCCCTAAGGTTAGAAATAGTCGTTATTTCTCCTTAAAATAAATTTAGATTTTTAGTTCAAAAGAAACATTTGCGGTATAATTGCCAAATTTCGTTTCTTTTACTCTTGTTACTCTTACAACTAGTTAACATTCCACCGAGCTCCCACTTTTAGGTAGTTTCTTCAATATCTTCACCCAGCCGTGGGGCCATGAACTAACCACCCCACGTTGACTGTCCTAACCACCATTGTTTTGATCGCGAAGTCCTTACATCACAACTTTCACAGTCTTGTGATGTCCTCACAACACTTCCTAGCCAGCTTGGCGATGTCCTTTCTGCTCAGACTTCCTCCTTCTTGCGATGTTCAACACGGCAAATGCAGACAAGAACCAACCTGTTTACCATGGTTTCGGCTTTAGCCCTCAGCAGTACAGTGTTTGCCTATCTTTTTGTTGTGGTTCATTCTTTATCATAAATAGTAAAGTTATCACGCATATATTTATTCTCATTTAATCTTATTTTATTTACACATATAACTAATATGAACAAAATTTTAAGTGTACGGAGCAAAAGCCCAAGAAAACGGAAACAGTTTTCCGTTTTCTTGGACTTTTTGCTATGCACCTAAGAAGATTATTATTTAGAAAAATGAACGAAATAATAAAAAAGTTTCAATCTCAATCTATCTGTCTGCTAAAGTCGGAGCGCACCGCCTGGTTGCTTGGTAGCGTCCTGGCGAGACCCGTCTCTCTTGGAGGATTCGGCCTCATCGACATCGAGACCCAGCTGCGGTTGTCGTGCTTCAAGGGCGTGCAGGCTGCGCTACGTGGCAGCCGTAATGCCTACTCTTGGCTGGTCGAGAGCGATGCGTGGCTATATCCACCTCCATCCGGGTTCTGGCTCTCGCCACGGCGTCCCCGGCTTCTTAAGATCTGGGAGGCGGTCGCTGACATCTTAACGCTGGACCACCGCGCGCTGACATCGAGTCAGCTCCTGAACCTTCCGACCTTCTCCGGCCACCCGACCTTCTGGTTCCTACCCGGTGGGTCAGCGACTGCATTGGGAACTTCGTTGATCCTGTTCCTCCCCTCACTCGGCCTACGCGCTGCGCCGCGTCGCTGATCAGCTTCTACCGTCGTCTTATCGACGAAAATATTGCTCGGGACCTTTCTAATCAACACCATCGGCCAGGCCGTAGTGCTGCGCGGGACGACTACGCCGCGAGTCATCACCCGAACTGCCCGTCGCATGTTAGAGCGCCCACGCCTGGCTGCCCATCGTCCAGTTCGCTAAAAGGTAGGAGAAACATATAAACTTACCCATCAACACAGGATAGTCGTCGCTCCGGCCCTGCGCCTTCTCCGGGCACAACGCGGACGTGGCAGTGAGGCGAGCTCTGCACGCCCTGCCCCATCCAGCCCGACCGGCATCGGTCCAACAGTCCTGCGTCGCCTGTGGGTCTAACGACCTTTCGCTGGCTCACCGGTACTGGTCCTGCCGCTGCCTCAGGCCTCTCATCTGGGAGATCCATCATCCAGCGGCCCCCTGACCTGCAGAGCTCAATCTTCGGGCGAGGTTTGTATGATGAGGCCCTGGCCATCCTGTCGTCTGCCAAGACACACATCTATAAGTACTTCCTCGGTGTGGAACTGAGGATTGTTCAAGAAAACCTTGTCTGGAGGAGGACTCACTCAAGGTGGGGAAGCCTTCCTTGCTGAAGAATTTTGTACACATACAACTGTATTTTATTTACACTTTATTATATATTCTCTCCTTTATTTTATCAAAAATATTTCTGTTTAACAATTGATAAGAAGAACAATTAAATTGTTTGTCAATTGTCTTTCTGATAAACAGAATAATTAAATACCATGACGCCCAATGACGAACTGATTTTTATATTTTGTTGTTGGAAAGATATTTTCATTAAGATAATAGAGTAAAACGACGCAAGGACTGCCGTAAAAGGCGGCCATTTTGAAGGACAATTCTATCAAAATAGATTTTTTTTTTCTTATCCTTTTATTAGTCTAAATTAGACAAGATCTTGGAGGTCGTGGTCATAAAGAAGTTCAAGAACTCATCAAAATAGATGAAAAAGTTATACATCAACATTTTGACATAAGAAAGGATTTTCACTTCAGGATAAAATATAATATACTCCCGGCGAAATTCCCATCAATATTTCGGCACAGAGTTGGCTACAAGCAAACTTTGTCAGCTTATCCTTTCTTTGGTAAATTATGAAGTTTCCATGAATTCATTGTGGATCGCATGGAATCAAATCAGCTCTGGACTGACGAGGATCATAGCCAGTAACTATGGTCTCAAGCTGGACGTTCTGAACTAGCAAAAAGTGGTGTTTTATCAACAACAAAAACAACAACAAAAAAAGCCTTTATTTAGGGTCACTGACCCTATACAGGATTCACCAGAGGTATGTATAAGAACAAAGCAGTGAGACAAAGGAAATAACGATATATACAGAGTAAAAAGAGAAAGAAAAAAAAAACAAGAAAAGGAAAAAAATAATAAGAAGAAGAAAGAGGGAAGCAAGAAATCAACACAAAAAGAGTAGCGTGGTGTTTTATCACCGACCCGAGTCCGATTTATTGTTGCAGAGGCGGCCAATAGATGGCGCATAATTTAGCGTTCATTTTGACGGAAGAAGTGAGGAACTTTAATTTTATAAAACCTATGGCACCTTCACACACAATATATAGAGACATTGATTCCTAGAACATCTTAGAGTTTCCAAACTACCTCTGAGTGCAGAGCGCCCTCTGTAAGGTCGCCATTAGGAACCAACATTCTAAATCATCACTACAGTGTACAACTCCGCCTTTGCCGGTCCCAAGCCCGGATGAAAAAGGAGGAGGGGGAACAGTAACAAGCTCACTAAAAAACCTGGGTTCAGCTGGCCCGGCTGATAGTACCCTGTAAGGGCTCCTGATCCAGGGATACAGGATGAGTCTGTACTCCATGTTCAAGCAGCTGCACATGGTGTCTGTTCCTCATGTCAGAAGCGGCCATTTCTTTTGGAGCTAAGTCGGCCTGCCACTGAGTAGTATTCCCAGTCTTAATGACAATGGCAGACGCATTCTATTTCATCCAGTCATGATGGTTGTCAAACAGACACCATCAAGGGTCACAACCTGATACCCTAATATGATTGAGTGGAGATAAGAAAGAAGACCACAGTGTACCTTTCAATAACGACCTATATTAAGAGAGACTACTTCCATGAACGACTGCCATTATAAAAATACAAATTTGACCAAATACCCAACCTCCAATGAAGCCTCAGAATAGTCTAGCAGTATCTATGTTTCGCTCTTTCTACTGTGTCTTCGGAGATAACAAAGTGTGAACAAAATTGTCACGGTCTCTTTAAAAAAAAAAAAAAAAAAACAGACGACCGGCGACATCAAAGACTATCCACTATCTTAAGTTTTGTCCATGAATGTATATTACAAGTGTATATTATTTGTACTGTAAATAACCCCAGAACATTCCTGTGACGAATCTCCCAAGAAATAAACATGCTCGGCGTCACCTCATGATTTGGTCCTCCGCTTGTCTTGTGAATAAAACAAGAAAGATTTAGATGTCAGTTCGGGTAGTTGGTGACTTCGGTACGTGGCTCCAGGAACCTACTGGGTTAACTAGGTAAATTATAAAACAGTAGAAAACCTCCACTAGAGGACACCTCTCTATAATGGTCAGTTTTGGCTCTGCAACTAAGTGTTGTCGTTTAGAGAGAGGTATAGTGCTCTCCCTACTGTATGCAGTTAAACCTGTCTCTTGGGACTCACCAAAATAGAGTGATATAGAGAGGGGGTGCTATAGACAGGTCACTTTTAATGTAAATCGCATCGTATTACGTATTTAAAATCGAGCGCTATAGAGGGGGAGGCGCTATTTAGAGGGGACACTAGGGTCAGGTTTATCATGCATATATATATATATATATATGTACTATGTACAATAAAAATGGCGCCTCTGCCACCGCTGCAGAGTTTGGTGGAGAATCTCCAGCGACACCACGAAGAAAACGTAGATCGCGCGCCGCCAAGGAGATGGCGTGGACCTCGAGACCAACTGGAAAGATCCAGGACGGCGTGCCTGAGTTATTTCTTAACCAACGTTTCGGTCATCAGTGAGTCGCTGGGGAATAAGAAACTCAACAATTATTATCTCTTGTATCACATCATTTAGGAGAAAAAGTCGTCCAGGGAAACACTTCTTATAAAATGTCGTTCACATTACTCCCCTGTGTCGAAGGAGGAATTTTGTCTATATACACTCATCGACAATACTTGAGGAAGTGAAAAGTATTTGATGTCGCCGGTCGCTTATTTTTTTTTTTTTTAAGAAGAAGAAGACAGAGGCAATTTTGTTCACATTTGGCTATATCGTGTCTTCAATAAAGGTCACTGTAATATCTTTCAGAATTATTGTCTCAATCCCGATATACATGCTGAAAAGGTACAACTTCCTTAAGTTTTGTCCATGGGTGTATATTGGTTATCTCGTGTGTCTTTAATAAAGGTCACTGTAATATCTTTCAGAGTTATTGTCTCAATCCCGATATACATGCTGAAAAGATACAACTTCCTTAAGTTTTGTCCATGAGTGTATATATGAATGGAAATTTTGCAGGGAGGATAATGATCTATAAAAATAAAAGACACCTCTCCCGTCAAAATAGACGTCAAACGTAAACACCATCTATTGAACGTCGCCTTTAACTAGCGGCCTCGGGTTGGTAACAAAACAACAACACCAGCTTTGGCAAACTGAGGAATTCCCACCTGGATTCCACGGTCTCGGGCTAATGGCCTTCGTCAATCCAGGGTGAACTTTATTAAATAAAAGGCGGTCGCTCATAGAGGTAGAGGGTCTCTCATGAGAGGGGGAGGACAGCAAGCAAACATTTGCTCCAGAAATGACGCCATCAGGTCAGGGTGATGTTTGCGAGGGATGGCGTAACTTGCGCCAAGTTTGGCATCCCCGTGGGCGGTCTCACTAACGAAGTGTTCGTCTGCAACGACGGTAAGGTCGCTCTCTTCGTCTGACGCCTTATTTTATGGCGGGAAATACCAGAATTCTTGTATGGAAAAACTTTGGCATTCGGATATTTAATTTTGTTTATTATTATACTAATATTTTATTTAAAACTAGGTTTTTACTAATTCAATAGGATAATAATCGGATTCATTGCTAAATTACTCTTCTTTTTTTAACATTTGATTCGTTGGATAAGTAACATGCTTCCTTTGTCTCGTTTTTATATTGTTTGTGAGAAAATATATATATAGCGATAGAATTGTTTAACTTTCATAAAGCGTTAGAGAACAAGGTAATCTCTAAAAACTAAAATTACAGATCAATTTTTTTTCCATAGTTAATTTGTATAGTTATGTTGTGAATACTTTGATTTCCTTTTCATTTTCCCTTCTCTCCTTTTTTTATGTTTTTCCCCCTTTCTCCGTGAAAATGATGTATGGCGAGTCCTTACAGGACAGAAATGTCCTAATAAAGCTGTTTTTGTTGTATATTGTTTGTCCTGAAGATGGCAGTTAGCTCGAAGGGTTGTCGGGACTAAATAAAGGGAAACATGTTGTTTATTAACTGAGTGTTCTTCAAACTTTTCAACGTTTCAACGCTTGCTCAATATCTTTGCTAAGTTCTATATGGATTATTCTGAAGCCTCGGCCAGATTGAAAGTCTTTATTTCCATGACGCCAAAAAATAGGAAATCTACTTTTCAATTTATATTTTTTTATATTTTGACTGGCGCGCGTGATTTGGACGCTGGGGAAAAGTGCAAAGTTTCCCGCCGTGAAAACACACGGTTTTAAATAGAGTTTATATTTCTTTTCTACAAATGTGTTTAATTTGTTCTAATCCTGAGACGAGGTATTGACTGAAACGTTGTGTAAATTAATAATTCAATTTATTGTTCGACAGGTGTCAGACAACGTCCATCTTCTGTTGTGAAATATCTACGACTCCAGTACGGAGTCGTTTAAATACATTTCTCTCTAAATCTATATATATATATTAATATCATATACAGTAGAACTACCTCCCTGTAAAGGATAACATCTAGTTGCAGAGCTAAAGTTGTCCTTTAGGGAGAGGTATCCTCTTACCGGAGAGTTGCTAAATAGTAAAAATGGTAATTTTGCAAATAAAAAATATCCTTTGTAGAGAGGTGTCTGCTAGGGGGGTGTCCGCTAAAGGGAGGTTCTACTGTATATATAATACTGTTGAGAGAGAAGAATTTCAAAATTTATATATTTGTTATTTAATTTTAACATAAGAAGATTGTTATATATTGCCACGGGGAAAATTGACCAACTTCAGGATGAGACAGCAATTTATTTAAGACCACAGAACAAACTATGAAGGATAAACAAAAGATAAGCAATGAGGGAAGTTTACAGAGTAGTAAAATATAATCATAAAAAAATGATACTCTGCTAATAAATTAATAGATACTTTGTTACAATATATATATAACAAAAGTGGCACCTCTCCCTTTAAAAATGCATTAATACAATCCATTGTATATTCTATATACAGTTACGAGCGTCATTCTTCATCTCTTAATCAGTCATCTCTGTCACCGTTTGCTTTTTTTTTGGAATGGCGCCCTCCTATTGGTTGGCTACGATCACGCCACCTTTGCCCCCCCCCCCCCTCGCTTTTTCGTTTTTGTAACCATTGTGTTGGAGCGGGTCGCTCCTTAAATAAATGCATATATTAGTTAATAACCAAATGGAATCCTCTCTTTCCTTTTCCCAGTAAGAGACGCCTACGGAAGCCAACAGTACATAGACAGATAAAGCACATAGGCTATAGTTATTAACCAGCATATGCATTTATATAAGGCGCCAATTTATAATTGTAACAAATAGTATTTGAATCAAAACATTCAATCGGGGGTTCGGCTAGTATGAATAGATTCATGAATACCATCCCCCCACAATATGTACCAAAAGAAGACATTATTCTATTGTTTAAGGAGAAGGGAGATTTCATCAATTCCATCCTCCTGCTACTTTATGTTGTGTATTTATTCGTTTTTGCATATTTACAATCAGCATTAAAATACAAGAAATGAGTTCTTATCATCTTTTCGGTAATACAGTTAAACCTGTCTATAGCGCCCCCTCTAAATAGCGCCTTCCTCTCTATAGCGCACGATTTTAAATACGTAGTACGATGCGATTTACATTAAAAGTGAGCTGTCTATAACACCCCCTCCCTATAGCACCCTATTTTGATGAGTCCCAAGAGGGGGGCGCTATAGACAGGGTTAACTGTATTAATTTTCGGGAAAGTCCTTTTATAGCCCAGTTTCCTACAGTAATAATATATTGAGAGGGTTTCAGCTTTCAGAGTTTTTTTTTTCTTTCGACTTAGAGCGCTATGTCCCCTTAGGGACACTTGCACTTTAAACACAAACAAAAATTTTGAAAGAAAAGAAAGAAAGATATTTAAATATGTACAGAATTAGTATGCAAGTTAGTCAGATGAAAAGATAAATATATATATCAACACAATTGATATATTTACAAAGGGTTGGTATGCAAATTTAGTTAAATGAAATCAAATTGTGTACGAATTCGAGTTATAAACGTTGTTTAAAGCCGTAGGTTGAGAGTTGGAAAAGAGCACATCTTCGAAAGCCTCTATTATAAATAAAGAACAAAATGTAATATACAATAATCGTTTGAATTTTAATGTTCCCACCCACACACAAATAGAGCGGTATATTCTAAACTATTGAATTTACACTTTACCAAGGTCAAACTTGGCGTGGCGAAATTGAATTTCGGGGAAATTTTCTTTAAAATTATCTCTAGTACACATTGTTCAGGCCATAATAATCATGGTAAGTATTTAGCGACTGCTTTTACTGTAAGTACACCACATGTCTACATATATTGAAAAACAGTTCGACTTTTGTACTTACAAATGTTCCAGAGCCCTGTTTGTTAACTTGCACTCGCTAGTGGGGTTGGACTTATGCGAGAATCAGTGGCCATTGGAGCATTTTTCTATTAGAAAAAAGTGCCCAATGTGGGAATCGATCCCGGGTCGTAGCGGTCAAAAACCAACGGTGTAGACCATCCTTCCACCAACCCCGGTGGGGAAATGTAAACGGAACAAATCATTTCTCCTTCATTGTTTACAATACTTACAGCGCAGAGCGAGAGATTGTAGCCACAACTTGATACTTACTGGGATAACACGGATCAAATGTTTTTGTGGTTGGCAACGTTCCTTGAATTTTTCCTCTTTTTTTTTTCTATGATTAATGTCTTGCCGTAAAATTTTATTTAACAAAAAAAAAAAAAAACAAAGTATGTGCACTCATAGACAAAACTTAAGGAAGTTTCATATTTTGATGTCGTCGGTCGTCTATTTTTTTTAAGGAGACAGAGGCTGTTCACACTTGGTTATCTTGCGTGTCTTCAATAAAGGTCACTGTAATATATTTCAGAGTTATTATCTCAATCACGATATACATGCTGAAAGGTAAAACTTCCTTAAGTTTTGTCCATGAGTGTATATTTTAATAACGTGTCATCTGAACTTGACAACATAAACTATTAATAAGGCGCCTGTATTTTTTATAAAAATAAAATAAATATATATAGCCCTTACTGCAATAGGAGGGCCTGGCTCATCAGTGGTAAACCCTCCCTACGGTGTCGAATATACCACTCTAATATAGTATTGGACAAAACAGCCAATGAAATATTTGAGCGGTGTAGTAAATTGAACTGGCGAAACCGCTGAGAGGGTTCACTACTGATGAGCCAGGCCCTCCCAATATTTTAATCATTGCAGTAATGGTAATATAAAATTGTTTTTATTATAACGTAATAACGCACCATCTATAAACAATAAATAAAACTAAAAGAAACAATTTGATATTTGTGGAAGAGCGATTGCTCGAAGCATATTATATATTTATAATTGTATGTAATTCTACTGTCCTCAAAGCTTATGTCCATAGTTCTTCTAAAATACCCAAGAGTCTACCAACAGTATCACTATAAAAGAAGTTCCAAAAATGCAATATAACAGCGGTATGGTAGATTAAACTGGCGAAACCGCTGGGAGGGTTCACCACTGATGAGCCAGGCCCTCCCATTAATTTTTCCATTGCAGTAAGGGCAGTAGAAATTGTTTAATTTCAAAAAGAATCTTACGCCTTTAAAATAGTTTCGAATTTTAAGAAATAAAACTATTACAATAGAACCTCCCTGTAAAGGACAACACCTAATTGCAGAGCCAAAGTATCCTTCAGGGAGAGGTGTCCTCTTACTGGAGAGTTGCTAAATTGTAAAAATAGTAATTTTGCAAATGAAAACTGTCCTTTGTAGAGAGGTGTACGCTAAAGGGAGGTTCTACTATATTACTTTTATCTTAGAATTATTTATTGTGTATAGATTGGACCCTATCGCGTTATTGGCCTAAAATTAATTTATGCCTAACTGGCCTTGTCTTTATTGTTTGCGGAAGAGCATTGCTCAATGCAAATATTTATATGTAATTCTACTGTCCTAAAATGTCCATAGTTTACTAAAACACCGTAACTAAGATTCCACCCTTCATTGTCGCTTATATAAGCAGAATTGTTCAATACAGTTAAGAGTTCTAAAAGCGGTCTGGTAGATTAAATTGGCGAAACCGCTGGGAGAATTCACCACTGATGAGCCAAGCCCTCCCACTATTTATCATCTCAGTAAGGACAGTAGAAGTTTGTTTTATTCGTAAAAGAAGCATTCTCGGGTTTAATAGTTTTATTTCTCGAGAAAATAATTTTATTTGATTAAATTTGAAATGAAATCCAATACATTGGGAGCTGTATGTAAATGAATATGTAAATGAACGATCACCTGTAAATAATTAACTCATCTTTTCTAACCAATTATGTACCTGGGCGAATACTGTTTAGGGAATAGGTTCCCAATAAAAGTCTTGTTGTTGTTGCTGTTGTTGTTTTAACTTTAAAATAAACGGGTACCTTATAAAGTTGCATAATACTGTTGTGTATGCAGATGGGATGCGAGTGAGGGCGCTATGGGCTGTTGTCGTCTTATTCCTGGGAGCCAGTTTCTACCTGGCGGTGGTCCGCCATGTTGTGGAGACATTTTCACCGGCCTCTTGGGGCTTCTCCTCCAGCATCAGGGATCTGGATGGTCCTTCGGCTCACCCATGGGTCTCCTCAGGGCCCCTCAGCATCTTCTCTGCGCACAGGGACCCTCGCCGTCCCTACATCCGCATCCTAGCCATGCTGGCCGACGCCACCTTTTTCAAGTCCGAAGTCCTCTGTCAGCTATGGAGCGGGGAGTCCGTGTCATCCGTGACAGCCTCCGTGATCCAGATGTGGAACCACGCCTGGGACGCTGGTGCAGGGAGATACATCCCGCTGATGTTATCTTGTCCTGTCCCTGATAACCTTGATATAACGCATGTTTCAATCTCCGGAATAACGATATCACCTTCTAGCGCTAAAGTTCCAGTTCAAGGACGTAAGTCAATCAGCGTTAGACCAATGTCGTTCAGCGTTTGCACCAAAGGGTTGGACTTCAAGGAAGATATCTCAAGACGATTGGTGGAATGGATCGAACTGCAGTTTCTTCTGGGTGCCGATCACATCACAACGTACGTCTTCAGCGTTCACCCGAATGTCTCCAGAGTTCTGCAGCACTACCAGGAGTTGAACAAGGTCAGAGTACTGGCGCTCAGTCTCCCAGGAGCGCTGCCCAATGATGAAGTTACCAGAAGATATTTCCTCCACGACAACGTCTGGGCGAAGCGCCGCCACGAGCTGATCCCGTACAACGACTGTCTGTACTCCTACATGGCGACCCACCAGTACGTCGCCCTCCTGGACATCGACGAGGCTCTCATTCCAGTCCGACATCACAGATGGCAAGATGTCTTCGCCAACATTCCTGATGAGAAGATGGAAAACTTCGCCAGCTTCGCAGCCCAGAATGTTTACTTCTTCGAAGAATTTGGAAGAGAGCCGTCAGTGCCAGAATACATGTACATGACGGGACTGGTCCATCGGTCTTCCAACTTCACCCGACCAGGATTCGCAGTCAAAAGTTTCTTCTCAACTTCCAGCACCCTGGTGGCGTTCAACCACTACGCCCTGCTGGCCCTGCGCCCTGACACGGCCACCTCCACCATGTTCGACTCCCGCCACCTCAGACTCCACCATTACAAGGCCAAGTGTCCACCAAAGATGGAGAACGAATGTAGAGACAATTTTATAAGATATCACCAACCTGACTACCTCATATGGAAATATAAGGATGAACTTCTACCAAAGGTTAAAAATACTATTTCCATATTGGCCATATAGGTTATAGCAAACCTCCCATGAGAGACCTCTTCCTAAACGGCCATTTTTGTAACTGACATAACTGGTCAACCTCTCATCAGAGACCACCTCCAGGAGACACCTTTCAGGTGAACGACCTCTTCTTGGACGACATTCCTATAATTGACATAACCTGTCAACCTCCCATCTGAGACCAACTCCAGGAGAGACCTTTTTGGGGAACTACCTCTTCCTAAACGGCCATTTTTGTAACTGACCTAACCTGTCAACCTCTCATTAGAGACCATTACCAAGAGAGATCTGGAATAGCCATTGAGCCATTTCTCACGGAATTTTCATCTGCAAAGTTACAAAGATGTTCACTGAAAGCTTAAGCCAAAATAAGAATTTACATTAATAATAAATATTTCTGTAAATAACTTTCACTTTTCATTCCTTACTATATTAAAGATAGATTTTGTAAATAAAATTTCATTGTATTTATATGAAAAGAAACAAATTGCCAAAGATAATTATTACAAATTTTATCGAAAGATCGCAATTGAGTTTATAAATATTTCATTGTGTGAAATTATGAATCTCTCTCTCTATATACATACTGTTATTTAAACCTCGTTCTAACAGACTTTTAAACTTGGCTATAACATCATGATTCCAAAGTTTTAAACCCCAATTATTGTAACTGTGACTATAACAACACAACATGGTTATAGCCACTGTGAAATATTGATACTAAGCGGCAGTGTTTTATATCGTTGTTCCATTATTTCTAACTGTGATATTAAATTGTGTTACGATGTACTAGAGCGCCATCTGTTATCAAATTATAAAACTATTTTAGTGGCGTAATATTCTTTTAAAAATAAAACAATTTCTACTGTCCTTACTGCGATGGAAAAATTAATTTTTCCATCGCAGTAAGGACAGTAGAAATTGTTTTATTTTTAAAAGAATATTACGCCACTAAAATAGTTTTATAATTTAAATTAAATTGTGTGTCAAAGTTGTATTTAAATCTATATTAAATCAAATATAGTAATGTTATTGCAGTCTGTCTTTTGTTTAAACACATATAGAACATAAAGTAATAACGCGTCATCTATCATATAAAATGAAAGGATTTAAAAGCCCGAATGTTTCTTTTATACATAATACAAACTTCTACTGTTCTTACTGCGATGAAAAAAATATAATGGGAGGGTTCACCACTGATGAGCCAAGCCCCCCCAATATATTTTTTCATCGCAGTAAGGGCAGTAGAAGTTTGTATTATATATAAAAGAAACATTTGTGCTTTTAAATCCTTTCATTTTACACATAGAACATATAAGGCATTGGGGCGCCATCTGTCTATAAGAAAAGAAACTATTTAACACGATTTATTTTTCTATTCCAAATAATGATGATGAAAAATATTGAGGGGGCCTGGCTCATCCGTTGTGAACCTTCCTTGCGATTTCGTCAGTTAAATCTACCAGACCGCTCTACTATATTTATTGATATGTTCATATATATTCACCACAGATGAGCCAGTCCCTGTCAATATTTTTCTCATAGCAAGAATGACTATTTGTTTTTTCTCAGGAAGCCTCTTGGCCCTAAATTATGGTAATTGTGATACAGCCTGCACCATGCTGACGAGAGCCAACAGCCTGAAACGCGTTCGTGGTTGGCTTTTCTTGATTTATCAATAAATGGGTTGGCCAAATATTATGGAACAAGCCTAAATCAACGTTTAGTTTATTTTTGTTTCCCTAGATAACGCTCTTCCATATAAAAAACTAATGAGCTCGGTCAGTATATGGCTTTTTTAAAAAAATATATATATAAAATCATATTCTATAAAATATTCCCTTGCATCAATATTGAGTAAAATTAATCATTCCTCCAGGGAAAACCAGGTTTTATCCTGTAGAAGATCGTCCGTGCCCGAAAGCTAGAGAATAATAAAAATGTTTTGAAAAGACACTTTTCCCTGGAGGAATGATTAATTTTACTCAATAAAGTTATATATTGTAAAGTGTGGATCCTAGGCTCCTCACACAACATGCAGTCATGGGCCGGAATGGGAACGCACTAACCTGAAGACAAAATAAACCTACACGCTTAGAAATTTGTTTACCTCGGTTTAGGGGGCAGCACCCAGGATGGTGAGATGGACTATTGGGGAGTCCGGGACCGCTGGTCAAAGGGGCATCATGGCGACCTAACTACACCTGGCTCCACACTACTCTCCTGATACTTCTGATGTCTACTACGCTGAGCCCAGATAAAACCTAGCTTATATAATAATGGTGACGTCAGAGAGGGGGAACTCTGTTGACCATCTGTGTCCAATCAAGGACTGACATGGCCGATATGTGTTTACATCTTCCCTGAATTGCTTGGACAATGTTAAGGACCCATTTGCGACTTTTTCCGGGGTCCCGCCCTTCCTTTTCCAAGTGTCCTTTTTATTCGCGCCATTTTGAAGTTACATAAGTGCTTAGTTTCACTAAATGGAATGGAATGGGAACATTTAGAGGGTTTGTGGTTCATAAGTGTAAGTCCTACCAGCGGTTGAAACTTCCTAGCATTTTTAATTTTCCATGTAGTGGTTATAGAAATTTCAAACTAAGCCCAGAATTCCTGGAAAATTTTCCAAGGAATAAATCTTTTTGGCGCCTCCTCATGGATTCAACCTCTACTCTCTCTTGCATTGTAAATATAACAAAAAGACTTAGGACTGAAGGAAACAACCTGGTAGTTTGAAGACTTCTTCACACACCAGGACCCTGGATCAGCCTAATAAAAATTCAAATGTAGAAATTTCTTTTAAAATGAACAAAATAATGAAGGATGCTACTGATAGTTTCGTTTTTTACTCATAGCTGGCGCTATGTGTTTACTAAAAATATATAGGGTCATTCATTTAGAGCCAAAGAGACATATCAAGATTATAACTAAGTATAGGTAATGTTGCTAGCAAAATTTACTCTTATAAGATACATAACGATTTTTTGGGGGTCAGTGCAGCAGTGATCTTAACTAAACCGCTACGATCCGCCTGGGATCGAATTCCGCATTTAGCACTTTTTTTTAATTTAAAAAAATGCTCCAATGGCCTCGATTCTTGTAAAAGTCCAACGAGTGCAAGTAAATAAACGGTGTTCAGGCACATTTGTAAGTGTAAAGTAGAACTGCTTTTCACATGTGTAAACATGTGGTGCACTTACAGTAAAAGCAGTCACCAATTTCTACCCACCATGATTATCATGGCTTGTACCACGTGTACTAGGGATAAAAAAAACATTATAATTTTAATAATCGATTACAACAGTAAAACCTTTCACAATCTGCCTATCTGGTGAGCCTTTTGATCCAGGGCAACAAATTTTTGTAAATCAGAAATGATTTGTCCTGAGATAGAATTCAGCCTCTCGAGTATACAATTTTTTTTTTTTTGTTTCTAAAAGGTCTTTAATAAGAGGTTCTAGTGCATAAACGCGATTTTAGTTATAAAAATGTTTTTTCATTAAAATATACAAGTATCAGAATCATAATCAACAATCAACAATTCTGTCACCGTTTGCTTTTGTGAATGGAATAAATACCCAAATAGGGTCGTTTCTTATAAGCATCGGTGGTTCAGTGGTACAATGCTCGCCTGCCACGCGGGCGGCCCTGGTTCGATTCCCGGCCGATGCATTTTTTTTTTTACAATTTTTAAAACTCATTTATATTATTATTAATTCTGTCATCGTTTGCTTTTGTGAATGGAATGCTTTTACGTAAAATACGTAACTAATATGACTGAAATTTTAGCAGTATGTATAGTAGAATCTGGAAAAACTTATACTGAATATTTCAGGTCTCTATCCCGAATATTCTTCGAGTTATTTGCAAGTTTGGAGCGGGACGTTTCACAAGAATGACATCCACGGCGCCAAATTATAATTGTAACGAATAGTATTTGAATAAAAGCATTTAATCGGGTAAAACCGGCGTTGCCGGGTCATTGGCTAGTAAATATATAAAAGTCAGTGAATGTATGTTTTTAGGCTATACACGTCCACAATATGTAACCAATCTGACTGAAATTTTAACAGTATATAGAGTAGAATCTGGAAAAACTTATAGTGAACATTTCAGGTCTCTATCCTGAATATTATTGAGTTATTTGCAAATTGCTTTGAAAATCTGCCCTTTCGCTCGCAAATGGGAGGTAATATCAGATGACCTAATGTACATGTAAAACGTGTTTTAAGAGGACATAGAGAAAAATCTGAAAGACACAAAGTTTGGAGCGGGACGTTTCACAAGAATGACATCCACTAACGAATAGTATTTGAAATTCAAAATAATAGAATTTTCAAATATCGTTGTGAAAATTTACATTTTTATTTTTATATTTTAAGGACACACAAAGTTTGGAGCGGGACGTTTCACAAGGATGATATTCACGGTGTGATATTCACAATTTATAATTGTAACAATAGTATTTGGATATCAAAATAATAGAAAAAAAAAATCAAATATCGTTGTGAAAATTCACATTTTTATGAACCGCTGAACCGCTGGAAGTATTCACCACTTATGCGCCAGGCTTTCCCAATATTTTTCATCGCACATTCAGAAAGGGCAGTAGAAAGTTGTTTTATTAAAAATTAAATTATTAAAAGAAAAATCATGATAAGACCATATAAAAGTTTATAAATTATTTTCTATAATATGTATCTCTTGATATCTGAATAATTTTTAATATTTCAAACAATTATTTCGTAGCGAAAAAATGTGTCACTGATAAAAAATAATATAAACATTTAAATGACCAAATTTATTTACAATTTGTGTTTATATTTGTCGTAATTTATATAGAAAGAATATAACATTTATTTTTATAAAACTTTTCAAAATGTCATATAAACAGGTATGTAGAAAATAAAATGTAACCTAAATATTAAATAATAGCAAATAAAATAATATTTATGGCATAAATTGCGGGAAGAAATTATCAATAACTCATTTTGCTTATAAACAAGAATGACATTTAAAATAAGACAATGTTTTAAGATAAAATTTGACATATAGAAGTAAAATAAACTTAATTAAATACACAATTTTTTTAAAACTTGGTTTCAAATTGTCATCCAATGTGATAATGTAGCATAAAATTTATAATTTTATCATTTTGTGGCAGAATTAAGGGTAGAGCATATTTTCAGGATTGTTAATGTTACTAGAAAAAAGATAATTTAAATATATCCATATAAAATTTTTAGCTAGGCTAAAAAATGTGACTTCCAATTAAGGTTTTTGATTGGCTGTAGATATACATAAGAATTATTTTTCTTTTGCCATGTGTAAATACAATCTACTTATTAATCAAACTACTTTGCAATACAGTAGAGCCTCCCTTTAGCAGACACCCCACTAGCGGACACCTCTCTACAAAGGATAGTTTTCATTTGCAAAATTACCATTTTTACAATTTAGCAACTCTCTGGTAAGAGGACACCTCTCCCTAAAGGACACTTTGGCTCTGTAACTAGGTGTCCTTTACAGGGAGGTTCTACTGTATATGCAAATTTTTTCTTAAACAGGAAGATATCATAATATTGGATTTAACCCTTTCCACGCCGGCACTAGCAAAGTTTAATATGTACAGTGACATTGAAGATTGTACATTTTTTACATATTTATAACATTGTAAAACCTCGCTATAGTGAGCCCTAATGGCACCAAACATTATGTTCACTATAACCTTGTATTCACTAAAGCTCTGGTTCACTCTTTGGTATCAATAATATCCCCACCAGCGAGTACAAGTAACCAAACGGGGCTCTGGCACATTTGTAATTGCAAAGTCGAACTGCTTTTCACATGTGTAGACATGTGGTGTACTTACAGTAAAAGCAGTCGCTTACCTCTGCCCACCATGATTATCATGGCCTATACCATGTATACTAGGGATAAGCAACAAAAAAATTACATTCAAAAATTTGCATATAGCAATGTTCTTCAGCAAACAACAAGGCCAGTTAGGCATAAGTTAATCATAAGACAATATTACACCATCTATACAAAGCATAAGCTACTATCCTTACTGCAATGAAAAAAATATTGAGGAAGGGCTTGGCTCATCAGTGGTGAACCCTCCCATTGTTTGTTCATCCAAACATTTTTAGACCACAAGTTTCTAGACCATTGGATTTGAAATCTTATGCACAATTTGTATTTATTTTATTTATTGTTTCTTTTTGGTTCATTACACACAGAGACAGCAGTGCTGGTGTAACAAATAGACTGAAAGTTCCTCAGGGAGGGATATGCAAATTGTGCACAGAACTTGGTATCATAGCCTAGCACAGGTCCAGCAATACCTTGGAAACCAAGATCCTGATTGTGACACTAAAAGTTGCTGATGGGTTGCGGCACCTGTCAGAATAAATGTCAACTGATCATTGATTTTGAACTCTTTCGGAATTGGCCAAATATCCATTCTTGATTAATCAAGAATGGGTATTAGGACAATTCTGGAATAATTATAAATCAATGGTTAAAGCTGAAATTTATTCTGACAGATGGCGCAAACCATCAGTAATTTTTAGTGTCACAATCAGGAGATACCTTTTTCCTAATTTATCTACATGATCCCAGTGCAATTTCACTTTTGTGCTATTTTTTTTTTTCACATTGTAAAATTTAAGTTAAAACATGAGGTGAACTAGGTTGGGTGGGTATGTTGCAGAATTGTGATCCAACCATTTAGACATGGTTCCAACGGGGGTTTACCTTGTTTAATTTTAAGACAACCAGGGGTTGAATCCAACATTGGACACTTTCTGGAAGACATTTGTCTCATTGGGGCCTCTGAATCCAACTCCGCCGGTTAGCACAAGTGGCCAAGTGGCACGCTGATAAGGTCCATGATTTGGATTATAGATTAGAAACACAAGGGAATAAGACAAAATCCAAATAAATAAATAGTGTGAACACAAGGTAATAGTGTGTGGTCTCTCCATGACCTTGTATAATTATACAATGGGATAATAATTTTAAAAAATAAAAAAAATTAAAACCTTAACGATCCGTTTCTATATTACAATAAAACTGGGAGAAATTTTTTCAAGCCAAAAAAAAAAAAAATTTTTCTTCACAGTCCCTATATAGATTGTTAAGGTTGTCATGTTTTTAACTAGCACATCAACAATTTATGATAAAGCACAATTTGGATTATAGATTTACATTTTATTCTTTTGTCTGATGATGGTGACAATGTTGTTGCCGTCACACACTAATAAATTATTTGGATTAGGTCTTATTTTCTTTTATCAACAATTTATGTTGAGCTGTGTTGATGTTGTCCACGCAGCAGCCGGACGACCACCGCAGGAAGTGGGACACAGATGAGTACGAGAAGTTGGCCAAGGAGAGGATTGATGCGGAGCATGAGCCCAAGGAGGAGAAGCCGCCGCAGGTGAAGAGGTCGTTGCTCAAGCCACGCGACTACAGGGTGAGTTCCCACTCAGCTATCCTCCCTCCATTGTACGACACTCCATCCTCCGATGTCATGTTGGACGGTGTGTGGCTCCAGTATCTGGATTCTATTTATTGGAGGGAATATATGGGACATGAGGAAGTATTTCCTTCTCCTCTTCTTTCATGATAAAGTGCACAATTTGTACAAATGAAAACACCAAAATGAGAACGTTTCTTTTCACAAGTAAATCATTGAACAACAGTCTTTGATTTCCAGACTTAGGTTTGGTCATCTACGGACAATGACTTTCCAGAATGGTTGCAAGGTACTATGTACTAACATACGTGCTTTACAAGCTTGATACCTTAATATGATTGAGTGGAGATAAGAAAGAAGAAGACAAATAAATCAAACTTCTACTGTCCTTACTGCAAAGGAAAAATATATTGGGAGGGCTTGGCTCATCAGTGGTGGATTTGGATTATAGATTAGAACTATAAGGTAATAAGACTAAATCTAAATAAATAAATAATGTGTGATGTTTTGGTAACAGCATTGTTACTGAAATGTTACACACTATTTATTTATTTAGATTTGGTGTTATTACCTTGTAGTTCCTCTTCTTCTCTCTTATTTTCACTCAACAATCACATCAGGGTATCAAGTTTGTAGAGTTTGAGATGGTGTCTGGGCTGGGGAAGAGTAGAGCACATCAATGGATGAGCCAATACAGTCAATGGTGTAGTTTGGGGTTGTAGGTTGAGAATTTCACTTCTGCAGATTGTACTTGAGAGAATTCTCTATATATCAAGTAGTAAAAAGAAAAAAAAAAAATCTTGAGTAAATAAGTAAATAGAGTATATAGGTGGTTTGGTGAAACTTGTCTTTTTATTGGTGGATAAAATGAAAGCTTTTTTGCACGATGTTCTTCCACTTCATGAAGTGATGCGAGGACTGGGCTGGTGTTGCCAGGTGGACCTGGAGTCCAAGCTGGGCAAGACCACTGTCATCACCAAGACCACACCTTCCTCCCAGTCCGGAGGGTGAGTTGAACCTATTTCCCACTTCCATCTGGCAACTCTGTGGTTCCAGGTACTACTGCAATGCCTGCGATTGCGTCGTCAAGGACTCCATCAACTTCCTCGACCACATCAATGGAAAAAAACGTAAAATAACTTCTCTCACTGAGATTTTTAACAATTTAAAACATTATTATTTTTTTATTAGCCCTAGTACATTCAGAAAGATATTACATTTACCTTTATTGAAGACACACGAGATAACCAAGTCTACACTCATGGACAACACTTGAGGAAGTTGTACCTTTAGGCATGTATTTTGTGATTCATACAATAACTCTGAAAGATATTACAGTGACTTTTATTGAAGACACACAAGATAACTAAGTGTGAACAAAATTGTCTCTGTATCCTTAAAAAAAAAAAATAGATGACCAGCGTCATCAAAGACTTTTGTCCATGAGTTTACACATGTTACAGGCCATGATAATCATGGTGGGTAGTAGTTCACGACTGCTTTTACTGTAAATACACCACATGTGTATGCTTGTAGAAGGCAGTTTGACTTTTGCACTTACAAGTGTGCCCCCAGTTTGGTTACTTGCACTCATTGGTGGGGTTGGACTTTTGCAAGAATCGGAGGCCTTTAGAGAAATTTTTTAAATTTGAAAAAAAAAAATTGTTTTATGTGGAATTCAATCGCAGATCGTGGCTGTCAAAAAGCCACAGTTTATACCACTTGTACACCTACCCCGGGTTCCTAGCTACAACCTGCTGTCGTCCCAGTGACATTTGTCACCCCCAGTACTGTCTCTATAAGGACAGCTTGGCTTCCAAGACTGGCTGCTACAGGAGTTGATAACCCAGTTCACATGGGATGCCATTAGCTGACACACATTGAGGGTCACACAATACAGTCACACATTATTATCTCTATTAAAAATGGCATATCCTGACCAGGAGCACATGTGCTTTACAGAAGGCAGAGCGCCATCTGGTGGAACAGAAATCAACTAAACATTGAATGGTCAGAATGGTTCAGCCTACTCCACGCTGACGAGCACCAAAAGCGCGAAACGCGTTCTTGGATGGCTTTTCTTGATTTATCAAGAAATTGGGTTGGCCAAATATCAGGGAACAGGCTAAATCAATGTTTAGTTGATTTCTGTTCCACCAGATGGCGCTCTGCCTTCTGTAAAGCACATGTGCTCCTGGTCAGGATATGCCATTTTTAATATTGATTTCAACACCTGATCTTTTTATCTTTTATTTTTTTCTTTCATTTTTTAATATTATTATCTCTTTTTAAACTTAATTCTATTGACGTTATGTGGCGCTGAGTTTATTGTTGTTTACACACTTTAAAATGTTATAATACCTTGATAAAGGTTGGCGTTCAGCCAACTGAAATATTGGTAAAATAAATGATATTTTGGTCCAATATATGTCTTTTTATTTAAAGATTTTGTTATGGATTGCTCTATTTTCAAAATTATTTTATATATATATTTTTTTTGCTTGAATTTATATAGAACTTCTCTTGGTCTGAGGTTCTTTGTTTGCTTTTCATTATAGTCGTAGGCTTTTTGGAATGTTTGTAGTTCATGTTTATAAGAATTTCAATGGTAATTTTCTTGTATAGTTTTTTATAGTTTTAATTTGGAGGTCATTTATTGAATTTCTAATGTATACAGGGGCTTTCATTATTCTCCTTATATATTGCGTATGATATTGTTTTTTACAGCACAATACAACAATGTTGGCAAGTTTAGTGCTGTAAAGACCAGGATATCCTAAAGGATATTTGGTCATCAGTTGGTGATATCTGTCGATCAAAAGATCTAGCCCGAGGGCGCATGCCGGCCATCACCTTCCTCGGAAGAAGCCGCTCCTAACATGGAGGACAGACGCTTCATCAGCCGTTCCTAACAATTTATATTCTCCTTAAATTATATATTTGGACACTGTAGATCAAAACCCCAATAAATCATCTCGACAGTGGAACCTCCATGAGAGGACACCTACCCTCCCTAAAGGAGACTTTGGCTCTGGTATTGTCCTATAGAGAGAGGTTTGTATTACTGTATATATACGGTATGTCTATACTGTGTTGTTACACAGAAATATCATTTATTCCCTATATACAGCAGAACAAACTCCATGAGAGGACACTCTTGCTAGAGGACACCTCTCTATATAAAAAAAAGACAGTTTCTATTGCCAAAATTGCCATTTTTATTATTTAGTAACTCTCCCGTTAGAGGACACCTCTCTCTAAAGAACACTTTGGCTCTGAAATTAGGTGTCCTAAGTTAGTTCTACTGTATGGGTTTGTATTTGTGGTACATAGTTGTAGGCTGTATTACCAGTTAAGTTAGCCTGCCTGCTTGAGGAGCATGAACTCATGGAATTCGTGTAAGCTTTACACAAGGGGATAAGAAACAACAACAACAAGATAGCCTTCCTGCTGCTGGTTTCACCTAATGTGCTGCCGGGGGTTGTGACTCCCCTCCCAACTAACTCCCCTGTCATGTGACCATGGCGATGTGATGTGCAGACCAGAGGAACCTGGGGATGTCCATGAGAGTGGAGCGTTCCACCCTGGACCAGGTTAAGAAGAGGTTTGAGGAGAGCAAGAAGAAGATGGAGGAGAAGAAGAAAGATTTTGACTTTGAGCAGCGGCTGCAGGAGCTGAAGGATGAGGTGAGTCCTGTACAATGAAGATTGTTTAGCACATTGTGTCAAGGACTGTTTGAAGACTTTTAGCCTGAACAACCATCATGATTGGGTTTCATCATCATTGACTGTATTGACTCATCCATTGATGTGCTCTACTCATCCCTGACAGACACCATCAACAAGCTTGACACTCTGATATGATTGAGTGGAGATAAGAAAGAAGAAGAAGCCTTAAAGTTTGTCTCATAGGTTTTATTGCAGAAACTCCTCACTTCAAATTTTCCATCACAGACAAAACTTAAGGAAGTTGTACTTTTAACATGTATATCGGGATTCAGACAATAACTCTGAACGATATTAGTGACCTTTATTGAAGGCACATGAGATAACCAATATACACTCATGGACAAAACTTAAGGAAGTTGTACCTTTTAGCATGTATATCGGGATTCATACAATAACTCTGAAAGATATCACAGTGAGCTTTATTGTGAAAATGCACAAGATAACCAAGTGTGAACAAAATTACTGATGACATCAAAGACTTTCCACTTCCATAAGTTGTTGATTTTTAAAATCTTCATTTACTCGATGTGAGATTGAATTTAAAATGAAAAATTAAAATTTATAATAAGGAAAAAAAAAAAGGCTCTTCTGATGGTGCAATTAAAAGTTGTTGATGGCTTGCGCCATCTGTCAGAATAAATATCAACTCATTGTTGTATTATTCCAGAATTGGCCAAATATCAACAATATTTTGATACATGTTGTTGTTCCCCTTGTGTAAAGATTACACAAATTTCATGAGTTCATGCTCCTCGAGCTGTTTTATGATGAGCAGCGGCCTCTCCCAAAGGTCCTGTTTAGTGCATCTAATGCAAACTAAAATGTGTTCTGGAGCTGCAGGTGCCAAGCTACATTTTGGACAAGTGGGGGTAGATTTTGTTATTATTTTCTATCTTCAATGGCTTGAGATGGCCTGTTCTAAATCTTGTTAGTGTTGTTTGATGCTGTCTGAGGTTCAGAGCTCCTCCTGGGTCCACTCCACTGTACCAACTGTGCAAATAAAGATAGCAGCAAAGGGCATGCTTCGCATGCTGGCTTGTGGACCGAAAGGTCTGGGTGGCCATTACTCCTAGGATGTACCAACTGTGCTTAGGTGGGATCCTCCAGTTCTTGTTTATTTTTGTTTTGGCTACAGTCTCTATTTCTTTAAAAGTTGTTTATATGTTGATACATACATAAATATTGACGATAAGGTACAATCTGGATTATAGATTATAAACACAAGGTAATAAGACATCAAATCCAAATAAATAAATTACCGAAACGTCACATAATGTTTATTTATTTGGATTTGGTCTTATTACCTTGTGTACATAAATATTGACTTTAATACATAGAGATGACCTGGCTATGTCTGTCTTATGTTTGAGTGACATCCTCCTCCCAGTAAAACTTCCACATCCAGACCTGTGTCTAAAATCCAACTCCAATTAAAGTGAAGGAGGTTTCTTGCACAGGAGGAGAAATACCGGGAGTACCGCAGAGAGAAGAGGAAAGAGAAGAAGAGGAAACTCAAGGACTCCGGACTGGATGACTCCGATATTGATCCCAAGATGGCTTCCCTGATGGGATTCTCTGGCTTCGGATCATCCAAGAAATGAAGGTTCCATCATCGCTGTATCATACATTCTGTTGTAGAACCACTCCGAGTGAGTTGTTGTTCTAATAAATTCATGTTTTTAAAAATTTCTTTGTTTCTCCTTCTCAACTTGATACAACAACACAGCTTCTCCCTCTGTGTTTCAACTGGAGGTAAGACTTGGTTGTTCACTTGGTCTACAGATACAAGAAAATAAGACCTAATCCAAATAATTTAATAGTGTGTGACGTTTCGGCAATAGCATTTTCACCATTTTATCAGACAAAAGAATAAAATGATAAAATGATTTTATTCTTTTGTCTGATAATGGTAACAATGCTGTTGCCGAAACGTCACACACTATTAAATTATTAGGATTAGGTCTTTATTTTCTTGTATTATAATCTATAATCCAAATTGTGCTTTATCATTGGTCTACAGATGTAGTGCATCCTCTTGTACCTTTAATGTGTCCTTTATCTTTCTACCTTCATCTTCCTTCAATCCATCTGTCTACTTGATAAAAAATAAACACATTGCAAGTCTTTTCATTTGTTTATTAATATATATTTTTTCTTATCCCTAGTACATGTTGTACTGGCCATGATAATCATGGTGGGTAGAAGTAGGCGACTGCTTTTACTGTAAGTACACCACATGTATACACATGTGAAAAGCAGTTTGACTTTGCACTTACAAATGTGCCAGAGCCCCGTTTGGTTACTTGCACTCATTGTTGGGGTTGGACTTTTGCAAGAATTGGGGGACACATTGAAGTTTTTTTTTTTTTAATCAGAAACAGTGCCCAGTGTAGGAATCGAACCCGGGTAGTAGTGGTCAAAAACTAATGGTTTAGATCATCCTTCCACCAACCCCCGTTTATTAATATACACTCACATAGAGACAAAACACTCAAGTTCAGTTTTTTGACACCTTCCAGGTGTTTATATTGGAGATGTGAATCCTAACAGACAGCTCCCCTGGTGGCAGAGAACAGTCATTACATATTATATAAAAGGGCGTACCTGGATCTGTAAAGAAAAAAAAAAAAGAATTCACTGTGCAATAAATTGATAAAGAGGAAGCAATCTCTCAAAATATTTTGAGAAAAAATTGTATTTTTTTTCTTTACAGATCCAGGTACGCCCTTTTATATAATCTTAATTAATGGATCGCCTTTTGACTCAAGTCATTACATATGTTAGCTAACAATATCTAACAATCAATCCTGGAGCCATCAACAGTGTGTAGTGACACTATAGACCTATAAACAGCCACAATACTTCAATTTTTTGCTTATCCCTAGTACATGTTGTACTGGCCATGATAATCATGGTGGGTAGAAGTAGGCAACTGCTTTTACTGTAAGTACACCACACGTCTACTCATGCGAAAAGCAGTTCGACTTTGTACTTATAAATGTGCCAGAGCCCTGTTTGGTTACTTGCACTCGCTGGTGGGGTTGAAAATTTTGCAAGATTCGGAAGACACATTGAAGCATTTTTTTTTTTTATCAGAAAAAAGTGTCTAATGCGAGAATTGAACCCAGATCATAGCGGTCAAAAACTAATGGTTTAGACCATCCTTTCACCGACAATACTTCAATGATGATACTGAATGAATGGCTACCTGATGCGCAGCCATTGTAAGTAAGTAGTTGTCCCTCTTGCTCTGTACCAGTCATGTGCAGCATTAGATTTCCATTCTTGCTGGCATTGATGGTATGGAGGAGGTCTCTTTCATCTAGTTGGGTGGTAGATTTCCTATCCTCAGGGTGGCCAAGAGCTCCAGACTTTGTCAGAGAGTCTTCTAGCTCATTTCCAGGAATTCCAACATGAGCTGGAAGCCATTGCACTGTGACAGAGCTGTTGGCTGAGAGTCAGTTTACAGTAAGTAACCACTGCCAACCAACAGCTGAATCACCAGCCAAGATCTAGGTTCTCCATGTTAGAAGTAACCTTATCTTGTCTAACTGACATGTGCTGGAGATATTTGAAAAATAAATTTTCTCCGCATGATATCCCTATTGCTCTTATAAAAATTCATAAATTATACTTATGGACACAACAAAACTTAGAAAGTTTAAAGTCCTCACTGTCACCAGTAATTTTTTTTAGAAGGAGACAGAAGCAATTTTATTCACACTTGGTTATCTTGTGTCTTCAATAAAGGTCACTGTAATATATTTCAGAGTTATTGTCTAAATCCCAATATACATGATAAAAGGTACAACTTCCTTAAGTGTTGTCCATGAGTGTATGTGCTGTCATTAAAAGTAACCATTACCAACCAACAGCTGATTCCATGTCAGGGTCTGCAGCAAAAATGTCAGTTCGCCATGTTAGAAGTAATCTATTTGAAATTAAGGTAGACTGTAATAGGATAAGCTTCATTTTTCTATGAACCAATGGTAGACATACATTTTTTTACTCATCATAAGTCTGTATTCATGAAGTTACCTACTTTTTTATGGGACAAGAAAGGTAAAGACATCTGTGTATATTCTGCCACCATTTTCACTCATAAGGTACAATTTGGATTATAGATTAGAAACACAAGGTAATAAGACCATATAAATAAATAAAGTGTGATGTATATGTGTGTGATATTTATTTTATATAATTCTACTATCCTATAAGCTTATGTCCATAGTTTTCTTGAAAACCTTTTCTGAGATTCCATCCTTCAGTGCTGCGTATATGTGCAGAATCGTCCAATACAGTATTAGAGCTCTGAGAAGCGGTCTGGTGGATTAAATTGGCGAAACCGCTGGGAGGGTTCACCACTGATGAGCCAAGCCCTCCCAATATATTTTTTCATCGCAGTAGAAGTTTGTATTATGTATAAAAGAAACATTCGTGCTTTTAAATCCTTTCATTTTATATATATGTTTGGGAAACAATGCAGTACTTTTATCTGATGATGGTAACAACACTTTCACCGAAATGTCACACAGTATTTATTTATTTAGATTTGGTCTTATTAATTTTGTGTTTATCATCATTAAAAAAGTTTATTTATGTTAAAAAAAAATATTTAACCAGGATGCAAAGTAAAGTGCCAGAAACAACACTCACTGAAAACCTGCCAATTATCAACCATGGATAGCATTACACTCATAGACAAAACTTAAAGAATTTGTACCTTTTACCATGTATATCGGGATTCAGACAATAACTCTGAAAGATACACTCATGGACAAAACTTAAGGAAGTTGTACCTTTTACCATGTATATCGGGATTCAGACAATAACTCTGAAAGATACACTCATGGACAAAACTTAAGGAAGTTGTACCTTTCAGCATGTATATCGGAATTCAGACAATAACTCTGAAAGATATTACAGTGATCTTTATTGAAGACACACGAGATAACCAAGTGTGAACAAAATTGCCTCTGTCTTCTTCTTCTTCAAAAATAATAAATAAACAACAAATGACTACAGCGATATCAAAGACTTTCCACCTTCTTAAGTTTTGTCTTTCATGAGTGTATAGAAGATTACATGACAAAAGGACCAAATTCAATCAAACCTTGTTATGTTGTTGTTGTTGTTTCTTATCCCCTTGTGTAAAGATTACATGAATTCCATGAGTTCATGCTCCTCGAGCTGTTTTATGATGAGCAGCGGCCTCTAAAAAAACCTTGTTATAACAACATTATTTGGGACCAAAATATCATGTTATAACCATGGTTAAAACAAAGGGAGCTTAAAACAAATTGTATTATAGCTTTGATAAGGTACAATTTGGATTATAGAATGGAAACATAACAATAGTACATCCAAAACATTTTTTTCTTTAAATATTTCAAGGGATTGTTCCCTCTTTATAAATTTATTGCACAATAAACTAGAAGACAAAAGGTAACAAGACCAAATAAATAAATAGTGTGTGACGTTTCAGTAACAACATTGTTACCATCATTAGACAAAAGAATTTAACAAAATTTTAATTTTGAAAAAAATTTTCCTTTTTTTTTTGTCTGATGATGTTAACAATGTTGTTACTGAAACGTCACATACTATTTATTTTGGATTTGGTTTCATTTTCTTGTGTGGTTCTAATCTATAATCCAAAGTGTACCCTTTCATTGTACAATAAACTTAGAGGGGGTCGGTGGAAGGATGGTCTAAACCGTTAGTTTTCGACCGCTACGACCCGGGTTCGATTCCTGCATTGGGCACTTTTTTCTGATTAAAAAAAAAAAAAAAGAATGCTCCAATGGCCCCTGATTCTTGCAAAAGTCCAACCCCACCAGTGAGTGCAAGTAACCAAACGGGGCTCTGGCACATTTGTAAGTGCAAAGTCAAACTGCTTTTCACACATGTAGACATGTGGTACACTTATAGTAAAAGCAGTAGCCTAGTTCTACCCACCATGATTATCATGGCCTGTACCACATGTACTAGGGATAAGCCAAAAAAACAATAAACTTAAAGGTAATTAACAAATTCTTGTAGATCACATGGAAACAACTTGTTTCAATAATAGTGCTGTCATCAGACAAAAGTACTGAATGAATTAAACACAAGATCTTCTTCTTCTTCTTCTTTCTTATCATCACACTGGATGAAGTAGAATGCGTCTGCCTTTGTCATTAAGACTGGGAGCACTACTCAGTGGCAGGCCGACTTAGCTCCAAAATAAATGGCCGCCTCTGACATGAGGAACAGACGCCATGTGCAGCCGCTCCTAACATGGAGTACAAACACTGCTCATCCTGTATCCCTAGATCAGGAGCCCTTACAGGGTACTATCAGCCGGGCCAGCTGAGCCCAGGTTTTTTACCGAGTTTGTTACTGCTCCCCCTCCTCCTTTTTCATCCGGGCTTGGGACCGGCAAAGGCGGAGTTAAACACAAGGTAATAAGACCAAATCCAAATAAATAGTGTATGACATTTCGGTAACAACATTGTTACCATCATCAGACAAAAGTACTGAATGAATTAAGTCTGAGAGAGAGAGTAGTAAAATTATCTGAGAAGTGTGACAAAGGGTCACTGAGATGTCAGGAACTAAATGAAATAAAAAGTGTAGCCATGTGTTTTCCAAACTCCGCCTTTGCCGGTCCCAAGCCCGGATGAAAAAGGAGGAGGGGGAGCAGTAACAAACTCACTAAAAAACCTGGGTTCAGCTGGCCTGGCTGATAGTACCCTGTAAGTGCTCCTAATCCAGGGATACAGGATGAGCAGTGTTTGTACAGTGTTAGGAGCGGCTGCACATGGCGTCTGTTCCTCATGTCAGAGGCGGCCATTTCTTTTGGAGCTAAGACGGCCTGCCACTGAGTAGTGCTCCTAGTCTTAATGACAAAGGCAGACGCATTCTACTTCACCCAGTCATGATGGTTGTCAAACAAACACCATCAAGAGTCACAACTTGATACCCTAATATGATTGAGTAGAGATAAGGAAGAAGTGTTTTCCGAACCAACAAAGGATCTTCTGTAACAATTTATTGATTTGGATGTGGCACTGTTGACAATTTGATTTTATAAAGGAGGCAGTTATAAAGAGGTTCCAAGGGAAGGTGACATTTTGGTAACAGCCTCGTTACCATTTTCAGGTCTCTATTACTCTTTGAGTTTATTCAAAAAAAAAAAAGAATGACTGATTTCTGAACTCTTTGGTCTAAACATTCGTTGTTACATTGATGTTACAATAGAACAACCTCCATGAGAGGACACTCCTGCTAGAATGCAGTAGTCAAAAAGAACCAGGAGAATTCCCTTCTCTAAACCTTAGTCCTAAGGGTCGAGTCTCCGCTTCCGTAGGAAACTCCAATGAAGGAAGCAGTGTGTAAACAAGTGGACATGCTATGTTTCTAACACATCTGTGATGTTTGGTTAAACGGATGTCTATTGTGTGACTGGTCTCACCTACATAAACAACGGCATTGCCAGCAGTTTACCGAGTCAACTGCCCTAGGTTTGGATAAATTCTGCTCCTGTAGAAAACAGAAATGTTCGAAAGCTCAGCTAAATATAAATAAACCTTACAAGAAATTTTTCGCTTCACGATTTTGTACTTTTAATAAAACCCCAATTCTATTGTGAACATCTTCCAAACTTTTGAAGGAATGAAATTTCCACAACATCAGATCCAAATAACACAATCTCACACCTCAGTCTGCTGCTGCTGAGTGACATCCATGTGTTATGTAAGGTATGTAACTTGGTTGGAATTTGAGAAACCCCGTTGAATTATAGCAAGTGTTGAATTAACTCTGTTTACATAAAAAATGACTAAACTCATGTTTATTTACATGTGTGTTAAAATAAAGGGCTAATAATATATAATTCAATTTTACAAGCAAACAGATATATTTACATATGAGACAAGTTGTCAGTATGCAGGAGTGGTCACCAGGTGTCCCGGCCCCAGCACCAGGTTGTCCAGTCTGTCACTCAGACTGGAGGTGAATGTGACCCGCACAGACGGAGGGATGTTCTGTTCTTCGTCCCACACCACAGAGCCGGCCAGGTTGAAGGAACAGTACGGATGGCTCTGGAACAGCTCCTCTGCCAGCTCCCACGACAGTCCCGGGTTGGCGCTGAGGTCAAGCTCCTGCAGGTTGGGAGTCCCGGCCAGAGCTTCCTTGATGACCTGCAGGTCCCTGTCCAGGAGCTTGCAGCCCTTCAGGTGGAGCCGCTTGAGCTGAGTGCGGCCTAGATAACCTGCCAGGAGCTCCCCACAGCCCTGGAGGCTGTTGGACAGGCTCAGACAGGCCAGGTCCGCCGGACTCAGCAGTTCCAGCAGGTGCCCCAGCCCGGGACCTGTTAGTGAGTTGTGGCAGAAGCCAAATTCGTGCAACTTGAGCCGCTGCAGCGTCTGTGCGAATGTAGGATCCTCCAGGACTGCTTGAGTGAAGCTGCAGCCAGAGATCTGCAGCCTCCTGAGGTTCTTGCACTGGCTGATCAAGCCAGCGAGGGAGGTCGCACTCTCATTGCCGAGGGGGTTGAAGCTGAGGTTGAGGGTGTCCAGGGTGTCGAGGGGCTGCGGAAGGGCAGCGAGGATCTCTGCACAGGCCGGAGTGAGGTTGCAGGAGGCCAGGCTGAGAGACTGCAGGGCCGACAGCAGGGGCAGGCAGGCCGCTAGGGACCTAGTCTCCTCCTCCCCCAGGAGAGAACCCTCCAGACTGAGGTGCTTGAGACCACTCTCGAAGTGCAGGCACTGGAACACAGCTTTGGCCTGGCTGCAGGAGAACACACTGAGGCTGAGGTGGGCGGAAGTCTCTACTGAACTGAACTTCTCCAGGAGATCTGCACAGGTTGGTACGCCGTGCTTGAGACAGGCCTCCTTATAGCGGTCGCGCAATGGAGGCAACTCCCATCTTTCCACCGCCCCGCGCACCACCTCGTTGTGGACGAGCACAGACTCAATGATGTCGGAGGGAGAGAGCAGGGCTCCGTCCATCTTGGACAGAGAGAGAATGGGCTTGATGCCGTTGATCTCGTAGTAGCGCCGCGCAGCCTCCGTCTCCAGCCAGCGGATGGTCAGGCTGGTGGTGGCCACTGGCACCAGGATGTTCACTTCCTTGATGTTCACCCTGAGGCAGAAACTGGCCCTGGCAACACTGGCCGGCGGCGGGGAGGTGTATTCCTGAGTTGGCAACGAGGACATATCATCATCATCATTGTGGAACAGTTCCCGAGCTGCTGGCGCAACAGGGTCCGCAACTTCTTCCCGGACCGGGGAGTCCCAGAGATTCTCCACACTCGGTCCAGAGTCCATCACATCATTCTGGCTGGACCTGTGAGGCTTCTTTTTCTTCTTTGTCTTCACAGGCGGACTTCCGGAGTAGATTCTCTTGGTGGACTTGCTGACAGGTTTCCCAATGTCATCAATCAGCCAGTTGTCTACAACATTGGAATCTTCAGAGATCAGGGCGTTCTTCTTGGATTCTGCCTCAGATTTTGAAAGGGATTTCTGCGGCCTCTTCAAATTCTGGATGGCATGGGCGTATTCCTCAACAGCATTCTCTTTGGAAGGGAAAAGTTGCTTGAGGGGAGATTTTTTCTTGGGCTCCTCATTCTCAGGCTGCAGGGCCCTGGATTTGGTCTTCTTCCGCAACTCGCTGTTGATCAGTTCCCTCGGGACCTTGGTGACTATTGTCCTCCGCTCCAGCTCCTTTTCCAGCTCCAGAAACTCGCTGTCTACGGCTTCAGGATTGCTGGCTTTGTATTCCCTCAGGTAATCCAGCGCAGTCTCGTGGTGCACAGTCTTTGCATTGACATCCGCGCCTTTCTTCAACAGAACCTTCATGCAGTCAATATGGCCGCCAGAGGCAGCGTCGATGAGTGGACTGATCCTGTCGCATACCTTACCTTCCTGGTCGTTCACCCAGGCTCCGTGTTCCAGCAGGTATTCCACCACGTCTGCATGCCCGAAGTTGCAAGCTTCATGAAGGGGCAGCCACCCGGTGTTATCTCTCACATTGACCGGATGACCGTTCTCTATGAGGTTCCTGACGGCGTTCAGGTTTCCCTTCTTGCTGGCGAGATGCAGGGGGGTCTCTCCGAGATCATTCTTCCGCACAATGGCTTGGCTTCTCCTGCACCTCACTCTCTTGGATGGACATTCCTCGTCGGAGTTGTCTGACTCCGTTAGCACCACCTGGTCGAATGAATCTCCCTCCTCATCTTCATCGTCAGAAGACACCCTGCTGTCCGGCATGGTTGCGATGGCCTGCTGGAGATTTGCATCCAGGCTGCCCACGTCGACTGTTTCCCTCATCAGCTGCAGGCAGAGTCTCACCTTACTCTCCCCGAGCTCCTGCGAGACAATATAGGCGGAGTGCAGCAGCTCCCGCAGCTTCTTCCTGTCTGAGTCCGTCTCCTTCAGGATCTGGATGATCCGTGTGAGAGTCCGGAACTTCTCCAGGAGGTTGTTCTTGTGAAGCTCCAGTTCCAGGAAGAGATACTTGAGGGCATTCTGGGAGTCCCTTTTATCCCAGTAGGTTAGGCCTAACGAGTAGTAGATTGATGCCAGCTTGGAGTCAGGAAGGTCGAAGGTTTGAATTCTCTCCAGGATTTTGGAATAATACTCAATGGCCAGGTCATAGCAGAGCAGAGTGGCAAACCCATCGCCCATATTCTCATAGTGTCGAATGATTGAAAACTCATCAGTACCTTTCTCCAGCTCCAGCTTTGACCGGCATAGAGAGGTGACAATCTTCAACTCCCGCTGATATTGCCCCGGCTTCAGCTTCTCCGCTTCCTTTATGGCCTTCTTTGCCTCCAACAGATGATCTAGCTTACATAGAAGTTGGAATTTGGTGAATAAAAACTCAGACATCTCTTCATTATCATTTAATGAACGGGCCGTTGAAATAGCTTCATCTGCTATTGGAAGTGCCGTGCTATATTGTTTCAATCTGATGTATAATGTACATAATGTCCTTTGACATCGCAAAAGATCCTCTGGCAAGGAAAATTTCTTGGTTAGAATTAAGGCTTCACGGAGGTATGTTATACATTTAGCAAGATCATTGCTTTCTTCACAAACAAGTCCTAAATTTATAAGTAATCTCGCTTTCATTTCCGAATAGGCTTTGGTTGTTTCTGTACTTTTCAATTTCTCAACGATTTCAAAACTTTTGAAAAAATAGTTTTTAGCCTTTTCAAGAAATTTATTATCTCTTTGTTCAGAGTCTGCTTCTGTTAAAAATATGTCAAGATATAACTTACCAAATGTTGCCAAGGCTCTTTGAATTTCAACTTGTGATTCTGCTCTTTTTGCCATTTCCAAATATTGATTGCAATGAAATATGGCTCTATCATATTTTTCCAAAATAAAATATGATTCTTGAATACTTCTATGAATCTCTGCACAACTTATGTCATCGTTTAGTATTTCGCATAATCTTAAATTTTCTTTTTTCCATCTTAATGCTCCTTCGTGATCGCCTTGGCTTTCGAATTTTGAACTCAATATTTGACATTTCAAACATGCTGCTTTGTAATCACCCTTATCTTTTGCTCTTTCTATTTCTCTAATGATTATATCTATTTTCATTATAAAATAATATTATACGCCTCGATATTAACCTTTTAAAAAGTACACAGTGTCTAACATAAACAAACAAACCGCGAAACAAGAGTGGCCAAATTGTTTTAAAGGGAAATATAAATTATAATTTAATTTCTAAAACTGTGCAAGTTTAAAAAAAGTTCAATAGTGAAACAAAAAATTAATCGGCAAACAATCATTTTCTGAATTTAATTGGTCTAATATCTAATTATAAAATAGTGAATACCATTAAATGTATGTTTGATTTTGATTAATTCAAGTTAAGACTTCATTAACCTTTTTATAAACGTTTATTGTCCTTTGACGTTTAGAAAAAGGTTGAAAGAGTCTTAACTCAAATTAATAATAAATGATTTATATATATATTAAAATATTTATACGTGTGTATTTGGTCTATTTATCTATAAAAGGTCTTCACATCTTATAAACTTCAATATAATAAAGTATCTATACATTTCCTACTTTAAAAAAGGAAGTAGCTAAATTTAAATTAATGATATGAAAGTATTAAACTTGATTATTCAGTAAAATAAAGTCAAGATGGATTTCACAAACAGTGTTTGAAATCACCACCTTGGGCGTAGAATACTTTCGGTGAAGTAAGTCCCAACCCTAAACACTATGTATATATCTCTTCCTTACTTATATTTAAAATTAAATACATAAGAAATGTAAAAGCACTTTAGTTTATAATTAACTAGCCGAATGACCCATTAAATGTTTTTATTCAAATACTATTCTTTACAATTATAAATTGGCACCGTGGATGTCACTTTTGTGAAACGTCCCGCTCCAAACTTTGTGTGTTTTTAAAATATAAAAATAAATATGTAAAATTTCACAACTATATTTGAAAATTATATTATTTTGATTTTCAAATACTATTCGTTACAATTATAAATTGGCGCCGTGGATGTCGCTCTTGTGAAACGTCCCGCTCCAAACTTTGTGTCTGAGAAGCGATATTTTTATAGAAAGATGATCCAGCTTTTGTTTTCTGCTCGAATAAATGTTTTTCTGTTAGAATTTTGTTCCTGCGTACAAAATAATGAACTGGTTTCACCCGTGGTCTCTGCTTTTAGGAATTTTTCCCCGATATAATTTTGTATCTGATAATCAAACATGATACAGCAATATCGTCATCATCATTTTCTGACAAAAAATATATAGTTTTAATAATTGATTTATATATTTTTTAAAATAGCCTATCGTCTTCCCGTATTTTTTAACCTATGTATGGA
>CP092870.1:102171282-102187527 GCA_030710605.1 Cordylochernes scorpioides | reverse complement strand
TTATTCTAAAAATCGCAAAGTTCGTTATAACGATGGTATTTTTAATGGAATGGAATTGGGAATCGGCGTGGGTTCGTTATAAGGGAAGGTTCGTTATATACAGGGTTTGTATTAGCGGGGTTTTTACTGTATATGGTATGTCTATACTGTGTTGTTACATAGAAATGTCATTTATTCTCTATATACAGTAGGACACCTCTCTACAAAAAAAAAGACAGTTTCTATTGCCAAAATTGCCATTTTTATTATTTAATAACTCTCCCATTAGAGGACACCTCTCTCTAAAGAACACTTTGGCTCTGAAATTAGGTGTCCTAAGTTAGTTCTACTGTATGGGTTTGTATTTGTGGTACATAGTTGTAGGCTGTATTACCAGTTAAGTTAGCCTGCCTGCTCGAGGAGCATGAACTCATGGAATTCGTGTAAGCTTTACACAAGGGGATAAGAAACAACAACAACAAGATAGCCTTCCTGCTGCTGGTTTCACCCAATGTGCTGCCAGGGGTTGTGACTCCCCTCCCAACTAACTCCCCTGTCATGTGACCACAGCAGTGTGATGTACAGACCAGAGGAACCTGGGGATGTCCATGAGAGTGGAACGCTCCACCCTGGACCAAGTTAAGAAGAGGTTTGAGGAGAGCAAGAAGAAGATGGAGGAGAAGAAGAAAGATTTTGACTTTGAGCAGCGGCTGCAGGAGCTGAAGGATGAGGTGAGTCCCTGTACAATGAAGATTGTTTAGCACATTGTGTCAAGGACTGTTTGAAGACTTTTAGCCTGAACAACCATCATGATTGGGTTTCATCATCATTGACTGTATTGACTCATCCATTGATGAGCTTTACTCATCCCCGACAGACACCATCAACAAGCTTGACACTCTGATATGATTGAGTGGAGATAAGAAATAAGAAGAAGCCTTAAAGTTTGTCTCATAGGTTTTATTGCAGAAACTCCTCACTTCAAATTTTCCATCATGGACAAAACTTAAGGAAGTTGTACCATGTATATCGGGATTCAGACAATAACTCTGAACGATATTAGTGACCTTTATTGAAGGCACATGAGATAACCAATATACACTCATGGGCAAAACTTAAGGAAGTTGTACCTTTTAGCATGTATATCGGGATTCATACAATAACTCTGAAAGATATCACAGTGACCTTTATTGTGAAAATGCACAAGATAACCAAGTGTGAACAAAATTGCCTTTGTCTCCTTAAAAATAAATAAATTACTGATGACATCAAAGACTTTCCACTTCCTTAAGTTGTTGATTTTTAAAATCTTCATATAAACCAAAAATGTGATTGAATTTAAAATAATAAAAAAAAAAAAAAATGTATAATAAGAAAAAAAAAAAAAAAGGCTCTTCTGATGGTGCAATTAAAAGTTGTTGATGGCTTGTGCGATCTGTCAGAATAAATATCAACTCATTGTTGATTGTTTTTATTATTCCAGAATTGGCCAAATATCAACAATATGTTGTTTCCCTTGTGTAAAGATTACAAAATTCCATGAGTCCATGCTCCTCGAGCTGTTTTATGATGAGCAGCGGCCTCTCCCAAAGGTCCTGTTTAGTGCATCTAATGCAAACTAAAATGTGTTCTGGAGCTGCAGGTGCCAAGCTACATTTTGGGCAAGTGGGGTAGATTTTGTTGTTATTTTCTATCTTCAATGGCTTGAGATGGCCTGTTCTTGTTAGTGTTGTTTGATGCTGTCTGAGGTTCAGAGCTCCTCCTGGGTTCACTCCACTGTGCCAGCTGTGCTTAGGTGGGATCCTCCAGTTCTTGTTTATTTTTGTTTTGGCTACTGTTTCTATTTATTTAAAAGTAAGTTTATATGTTGATACATACATAAATATTGATGATAAGGCACAATTTGGATTATAGATTATAAACACAAGGTAATAAAACCAAATCCAAATAAATAAATAAATAAATAATGCGTGACGTTTTGGTAGCAGCTTTGTTACCATCTTCAATACTTTAGTCTGAAGATGGTAACAACACTGTTACCGAAACGTCACACACAATTTATTTATTTGGATTTGGTGTCTTATTACCTTGTGTACATAAATATTGACTTTAATACATAGAGATGACTTGGCTATCTCTGTCTTATGTTTGAGTAACATCCTCCCAGTAAAACTTCCACATCCAGACATGTGTCTAAAATCCAACTCCAATTAAAGTGAGGGAGGTTTCTTGCACAGGAGGAGAAGTACCGGGAGTACCGCCGAGAGAAGAGGAAAGAGAAGAAGAGGAAACTCAAGGACTCCGGACTGGATGACTCCGACATTGATCCCAAGATGGCTTCCCTGATGGGATTCTCTGGCTTCGGATCATCCAAGAAATGAAGGTTCCATCATCGCTGTATCATACACTCTGTTGTAGAACCACTCCGAGTGAGATGTTGTTCTAATAAATTCATTTTTTAAATTTTCTTTGTCTCTCCTTCTCAACTTGATACAACAACACAGCTTCTCACTCAGTGTTGGGTGCTCTGCTACCTGGATATAGAAGCTCCATTTATTATTTCTTCCTGTGGTGAATCTGTATAAGACCGCTGGTCTTAATAAAACTTTGTGTGTGTGTGTGTGTGTGTATGCTTCTCCCTCCATGTTTCAACTGGACTTGGTTGTTTCTCTCTTCACTTGGTCTACAGATGTAGTGCAACCTCTTGTACCTTTAATGTGTCCTTCATCTTTCTACCTTCATCTTCCTTCAATCCATCTTTCTACCTTCATCTTCCTTCAATCCATCTTTCTACCTTCATCTTCCTTCAATCCATCTTTCTTCAATCCATCTTTCTACCTTCATCTTCCTTCAATCCATCTTTCTACCTTCATCTTCCTTCAATCCATCTTTCTACCTTCATCTTCCTTCAATCCATCTGTGTACCTTCATCTTCCTTCAATCCATCTTCCTACCTTCATCTTCCTTCAATCCATCTTTCTACCTTCATCTTCCTTCAATCCATCTTTCTACCTTCATCTTCCTTCAATCCATCTGTCTACTTGATAAAAAAAAAAAAAACACATTGCAAGTCTTTTTCATTTGTTTATTAATTTTTTGCTTATCCCTAGTACATGTGCTACTGGCCATGATAATCATGTTGGGTAGAAGAAGGCGACTGCTTTTACTGTAAGTACACCACATGTCTACACATGTGAAAAGCAGCTTGACTTTGCACTTACAAATGTGCCAGAGCCCCGTTTGGCTACTTGCACTCATTGTTGGGGTTGGACTTTTGCAAGAATCGGGGGACACATTGAATCATTTTTTTTTTTTTTAATCAGAAACAGTGCCCAGTGTAGGAATCGAACCCGGGTAGTAGTGGTCAAAAACTAATGATTTAGATCATCCTTCCACCAACCCCCGTTTATTAATATACACTCACATAGAGACAAAACACTCAAGTTCAGTTTTTTGACACCTTCCAGGTGTTTATATTGGAGATGTGAATCACTTGGTTATCTCGTGTGTCTTCAATAAAGGTCACTGTAATATCTTTCAGAGTTATTGTCTAAATCCCAATATACATGATAAAAAGTACAACTTCCTTAAGTGTTGTCCATGAGTGTATATGCTGTCATTAAAAGTAACCATTACCAACCAACAGCTGAATCCATGTCAGGGTCTGCAGCAAAAATGTCAGTTCGCCATGTTAGAAGTAATCTATTTGAAACTAAGTTAGACTGTAATAGGATAAACTTCATTTTTCTATGAACCAATGGTAGACATACATTTTTTGTTGTTGTTGTTTCTAATCCCCTTGTATAAAGATTACACGAATTCCATGAGTTCATGCTCCTCGAGCTGTTTTATGATGAGCAGCAGCCTCTCCCAAAGGTCCTGTTTAGTGCATCTAATGCATCATAAGTCTGTATTCATGAAGTTACCTATTTTTTTATGGGACAAGAAAGGTAAAGATATCTGTGTATACTCTGCCATCATTTTCACTCCTAAGGTACAATTTGGATTATTGATTAGAAACACAAGGTAATAAGACCATATAAATAAATAAAGTGTGATGTATATGTTTGGGTAACAATGCAGTACTTTTGTCTGATGATGGCAACAACACTTTCACTGAAATGTCACACACTATTTATTTATTTAGATTTGGTCTTATTAATTTTGTGTTTATCATCATTAAAAGTTTATTTAGGTTAAAAATATATATTTAACCAGGATGCAAAGTAAAGTGCCAGAAACAACACTCACTGAAAACCTGCCTATTATCAACCATGGATAGCATTACACTCATAGACAAAACTTAAAGAATTTGTACCTTTTACCATGTATATCGGAATTCAGACAATAACTCTGAAAGATACACTCATGGACTTAAGGACATAAGACCATAAGACCATATATGGACATAAGACCATATAAATAAATAAAGTGTGATGTATATGTTTGGGTAACAATGCAGTACTTTTGTCTGATGATGGCAACAACACTTTCACTGAAATGTCACACACTATTTATTTATTTAGATTTGGTCTTATTAATTTTGTGTTTATCATCATTAAAAGTTTATTTAGGTTAAAAATATATATTTAACCAGGATGCAAAGTAAAGTGCCAGAAACAACACTCACTGAAAACCTGCCTATTATCAACCATGGATAGCATTACACTCATAGACAAAACTTAAGGAAGTTGTACCTTTCAGCATGTATATCGGAATTCAGACAATAACTCTGAAAGATACACTCATGGACAAAACTTAAGGAAGTTGTACCTTTTAGCATGTATATCGGGATTCAGACAATAAGATATTACAGTGACCTTTATTGAAGACACACGAGATAACCAAGTGTGAACAACCTCTGTCTTCTTCTTCTTCAAAAATAATAAATAAACAACAAATGACCACAGCGTCATCAAAGACTTTCCACCTTCTTAAGTTTTGTCTTTCATGAGTGTATAGAAGATTACATGACAAAAAGACCAAATTCAATCAAACCTTGTTATGTTGTTGTTGTTTCTTATCCCCTTGTGTAAAAATTACACGAATTTCATGAGTTCATGCTCCTCGAGCTGTTTTATGATGAGCAGCGGCCTCTAAAAAAAACCTTGTTATAACAACATTATTTGGGACCAAAATATCATGTTATAACCATGGTTAAAACAAAGGGAGCTTAAAACAAATTGTATTATAGCTTTGATAAGGTACAATTTGGATTATAGAATGGAAACATAACAATACTACATCCAAAACATTTTTTCCTTTCAAGGGATTGCTCCCTCTTTATAAATTTATTGCACAATAAACTAGAAGACAAAAGGTAAAAAGACCAAATAAATAAATGGTGTGTGACGTTTCAGTAACAACATTGTTACCATCATCAGACAAAAGAATTTAACAAAATTTTAATTTTGAAAAAAATTTTCCTTTTTTTTTGTCTGATGATGTTAACAATGTTGTTACTGAAATGTCACATACTATTTATTTATATTTGGTCTTATTAACTTGTGTGGTTCTAATCTATAATCCAAAGTGTACCCTTTCATTGTACAATAAACTTAAAGGGGGTCGGTGGAAGGATGGTCTAAACCGTTAGTTTTCGACCGCTATGACCCGGGTTCGATTCCCGCATTGGGCACTTTTTTCTGATTAAAAGAAAAAAAGAATGCTTCAATGGCCCCTGATTCTTGCAAAAGTCCAACCCCACCAGAGAGTGCAAGTAACCAAATGGGGCTCTGGCACATTTGTAAGTGCAAAGTCGAACTGCTTTTCACACATGTAGACATGTGGTACACTTACAGTAAAAGCAGTAGCCTAGTTCTACCCACCATGATTATCATGGCCTGTACCATGTGTACTAGGGATAAGCCAAAAACAACAATAAACTTGAAGGTAATTTACAAATTCTTGTAGATCACATGGAAACAACTTGTTTCAATAATAGTGCTGTCATCAGACAAAAGTACTGAATGAATTAAACACAAGGTCTTCTTCTTCTTTCTTATCATCACACTGGGTGAAGTAGAATGCGTCTGCCTTTGTCATTAAGACTGGGAGCACTACTCAGTGGCAGGCCGACTTAGCTCCAAAATAAATGGCCGCCTCTGACATGAGGAACAGACGCCATGTGCAGCCGCTCCTAACATGGAGTACAAACACTGCTCATCCTGTATCCCTAGATCAGGAGCCCTTACAGGGTACTATCAGCCGGGCCAGCTGAGCCCAGGTTTTTTACCGAGTTTGTTACTGCTCCCCCTCCTCCTTTTTCATCCGGGCTTGGGACCGGCAAAGACGGAGTTAAACACAAGGTAATAAGACCAAATCCAAATAAATAGTGTATGACATTTCGGTAACAGCGTTGTTACCATCATCAGACAAAAGTATTGAATGAATTAAGTCTGAGAGAGAGAGTAGTAAAATGATCTGAGAAGTGTGACAAAGGGTCACTGAGATGTCAGGAACTAGATGAAATAATTGGTTGAGTGGTTTTCCAAACTCCGCCTTTGCCGGTCCCAAGCCCGGATGAAAAAGGAGGAGGGGGAGCAGTAACAAGCTCACTAAAAAACCTGGGTTCAGCTGGCCCGGCTGATAGTACCCTGTAAGGGCTCCTGATCTAGGGATACAGGATGAGCAGTGTTTGTACAGTGTTAGGAGCGGCTGCACATGGTGTCTGTTCCTCATGTCAGAGGCGGCCATTTCTTTTGGAGCTAAGTCGGCCTGCTACTGAGTAGTGCTCCCAGTCTTAATGACAAAGGCTGACGCATTCTACTTCACCCAGTCATGATGGTTGTCAAACAGACACCATCAAGAGTCACAACTTGATACCCTAATATGATTGAGTGGAGATAAGGAAGAAGTGTTTTCTGAACCAACAAAGGATCTTCTGTAACAATTTATTGATTTGGATGTGGCACTGTTGACAATTTGATTTTATAAAGGAGGCAGTTATAAAGAGGTTCTAAGGGAAGGTGACATTTTGGTAACAGCCTCGTTACCATTTTCAGGTCTCTATTACTGTTTGAGTTTATTCAAAAAAAAAAAAAGAATTACTAATTTCTGAACTCTTTGGTCTAAACATTTGTTGTTACATTGATGTTACAATAGAACATCCTCCATGAGAGGACACTCCTGCTAGAATGCAGTAGTTAAAAAGAACCAGGAGAATTCCCTTGTCTGAACCTTAGTCCTAAAGGTCGAGTCTCCGCTTCCGTAGGAAACTCCAATGAAGGAAGCAGTGTGTAAACAAGTGGACATGTCACCATAAACATGCTATGTTTCTAACACATCTGTGACGTTTGGTTAAACGGATGTCTATTGTGTGACTGGTCTCACCTACATAAACAACAGCATTGCCAGCAGTTTACTGAGTCAACTGCCCTAGGTTTGGATAAATTTTACTTCTGTAGAAAGACAGATATGTTTGAAAGCTCAGCTAAATAAACAAACCTTACAAGAAATTTTTCACTTCACAATTTTGTACTTTTAATAAAACCCCAATTCTATTGTGAACATCTTCCAAACTTTTGAAGGAATGGAAGTTTCCACAACATCAGATCCAAATAACACAATCTCACACCTCAGTCTGCTGCTGCTGAGTGACATCCATGTGTTATGTAAGGTATGTAACTTGGTTGGAATTTGAGAAACCCCGTTGAATTATAGCAAGTGTTGAATTAACTCTGTTTACATAAAAAATGACTAAACTCATGTTTATTTACATGTGTGTTAAAATAAAGGGCTAATAATATATAATTCAATTTTACAAGCAAACAGATATATTTACATATGAGACAAGTTGTCAGTATGCAGGAGTGGTCACCAGGTGTCCCGGCCCCAGCACCAGGTTGTCCAGTCTGTCACTCAGACTGGAGGTGAAGGTGACCCGCACAGACGGAGGGATGTTCTGTCCTCCGTCCCACACCACGGAGCCGGCCAGGTTGAAGGAACAGTACGGATGGCTCTGGAACAGCTCCTCTGCCAGCTCCCACGACAGTCCCGGGTTGGCGCTGAGGTCCAGCTCCTGCAGGTTGGGAGTCCCGGCCAGAGCTTCCTTGATGACCTGCAGGTCCCTGTCCAGGAGCTTGCAGCCCTTCAGGTGGAGCCGCTTGAGCTGAGTGCAGCCTAGATAACCTGCCAGGAGCTCCCCACAGCCCTGGAGGCTGTTGGACAGGCTCAGACAGGCCAGGTCCGCCGGACTCAGCAGTTCCAGCAGGTGCCCCAGCCCGGGACCTGTTAGTGAGTTGTGGCAGAAGCCAAATTCGTGCAACTTGAGCCGCTGCAGCGTCTGTGCGAATGTAGGATCCTCCAGGACTGCTTGAGTGAAGCTGCAGCCAGAGATCTGCAGCCTCCTGAGGTTCTTGCACCGGCTGATCAAGCCAGCGAGGGAGGTCGCACTCTCATTGCCGAGGGGGTTGAAGCTGAGGTTGAGGGTGTCCAGGGTGTCGAGGGGCTGCGGAAGGGCAGCGAGGATCTCTGCACAGGCCGGAGTGAGGTTGCAGGAGGCCAGGCTGAGAGACTGCAGGGCCGACAGAAGGGGCAGGCAGGCCGCTAGGGACCTAGTCTCCTCCTCCCCCAGGAGAGAACCCTCCAGACTGAGGTGCTTGAGACCACTCTCAAAGTGCAGGCACTGGAACACAGCTTTGGCCTGGCTGCAGGAGAACACACTGAGGCTGAGGTGGGCAGAAGTCTCTACTGAACTGAACTTCTCCAGGAGATCTGCACAGGTTGGTACGCCGTGCTTGAGACAGGCCTCCTTATAGCGGTCGCGCAATGGAGGCAACTCCCATCTTTCCACCGCCCCGCGCACCACCTCGTTGTGGACGAGCACAGACTCAATGATGTCGGAGGGAGAGAGCAGGGCTCCGTCCATCTTGGACAGAGAGAGAATGGGCTTGATGCCGTTGATCTCGTAGTAGCGCCGCGCAGCCTCCGTCTCCAGCCAGCGGATGGTCAGGCTGGTGGTGGCCACTGGCACCAGGATGTTCACTTCCTTGATGTTCACCCTGAGGCAAAAACTGGCCCTGGCAACACTGGCCGGCGGCGGGGAGGTGTATTCCTGAGTTGGCAACGAGGACATATCATCATCATCATCATTGTGGAACAGTTCCCGAGCTGCTGGCGCAACAGGGTCCGCAACTTCTTCCCGGACCGGGGAGTCCCAGAGATTCTCCACACTCGGTCCAGAGTCCATCACATCATTCTGGCTGGACCTGTGAGGCTTCTTTTTCTTCTTTGTCTTCACAGGCGGACTTCCGGAGTAGAATCTCTTGGTGGACTTGCTGGCAGGTTTCCCGATGTCATCAATCAGCCAGTTGTCTACAACATTGGAATCTTCAGAGATCAGGGCGTTCTTCTTGGATTCTGCCTCAGATTTTGAAAGGGATTTCTGCGGCCTCTTCAAATTCTGGATGGCATGGGCGTATTCCTCAACAGCATTCTCTTTGGAAGGGAAAAGTTGCTTGAGGGGGGATTTTTTCTTGGGCTCCTCATTCTCAGGCTGCAGGGCCCTGGATTTGGTCTTCTTCCGCAACCCGCTGTTGATCAGTTCCCTCGGGACCTTGGTGACTATTGTCCTACGCTCCAGCTCCTTTTCAAGCTCCAGAAACTCGCTGTCTACGGCTTCAGGATTGCTGGCTTTGTATTCCTTCAGGTAATCCAGCGCAGTCTCGTGGTGCACAGTCTTTGCATTGACATCCGCACCTTTCTTCAACAGGACCTTCATGCAGTCAATATGGCCGCCGGAGGCAGCGTCGATGAGTGGACTGATCCTGTCGCATACCTTACCTTCCTGGTCGTTCACCCAGGCTCCGTGTTCCAGCAGGTATTCCACCACGTCTGCATGCCCGAAGTTGCAAGCTTCGTGAAGGGGCAGCCACCCGGTGTTATCTCTCACATTGACCGGATGACCGTTCTCTACGAGATTCCTGACGGCGTTCAAGTTTCCCTTCTTGCTGGCGAGATGCAGGGGGGTCTCTCCGAGATCATTCTTCCGCACAATGGCTTGGCTTCTCCTGCACCTCACTCTCTTGGATGGACATTCCTCGTCGGAGTTGTCCGACTCCGTTAGCACCACCTGGTCGAATGAATCTCCCTCCTCATCTTCATCATCAGAAGACACCCTGCTGTCCGGCATGGCTGCGATGGCCTGCTGGAGATTTGCATCCAGGCTGCCCACGTCGACTGTTTCCCTCATCAGCTGCAGGCAGAGTCTCACCTTACTCTCCCCGAGCTCCTGCGAGACAATATAGGCGGAGTGCAGCAGCTCCCGCAGCTTCTTCCTGTCTGAGTCCGTCTCCTTCAGGATCTGGATGATCCGTGTGAGAGTCCGGAACTTCTCCAGGAGGTTGTTCTTGTGAAGCTCCAGTTCCAGGAAGAGATACTTGAGGGCATTCTGGGAGTCCCTCTTATCCCAGTAGGTTAGGCCTAACGAGTAGTAGATTGATGCCAGCTTGGAGTCAGGAAGGTCGAAGGTTTGAATTCTCTCCAGGATTTTGGAATAATACTCAATGGCCAGGTCATAGCAGAGCAGAGTGGCAAAACCATCGCCCATATTCTCATAGTGTCGAATGATTGAAAACTCATCAGTACCTTTCTCCAGCTCCAGCTTTGACCGGCATAGAGAGGTGACAATCTTCAACTCCCGCTGATATTGCCCCGGCTTCAGCTTCTCCGCTTCCTTTATGGCCTTCTTTGCCTCCAACAGATGATCTAGCTTACATAGAAGTTGGAATTTGGTGAATAAAAACTCAGACATCTCTTCATTATCATTTAATGAACGGGCCGTTGAAATAGCTTCATCTGCTATTGGAAGTGCCGTGCTATATTGTTTCAATCTGATGTATAATGTACATAATGTCCTTTGACATCGCAAAAGATCCTCTGGCAAGGAAAATTTCTTGGTTAGAATTAAGGCTTCACGGAGGTATGTTATACATTTAGCAAGATCATTGCTTTCTTCACAAACAAGTCCTAAATTTATAAGTAATCTCGCTTTCATTTCCGAATAGGCTTTGGTTGTTTCTGTACTCTTCAATTTCTCAACGATTTCAAAACTTTTGAAAAAATAGTTTTTAGCCTTTTCAAGAAATTTATTATCTCTTTGTTCAGAGTCTGCTTCTGTTAAAAATATGTCAAGATATAACTTACCAAATGTTGCCAAGGCTCTTTGAATTTCAACTTGTGATTCTGCTCTTTTTGCCATTTCCAAATATTGATTGCAATGAAATATGGCTCTATCATATTTTTCCAAAATAAAATATGATTCTTGAATACTTCTATGAATCTCTGCACAACTTATGTCATCGTTTAGTATTTCGCATAATCTTAAATTTTCTTTTTTCCATCTTAATGCTCCTTCGTGATCGCCTTGGCTTTCGAATTTTGAACTCAATATTTGACATTTCAAACATGCTGCTTTGTAATCACCCTTATCTTTTGCTCTTTCTATTTCTCTAATGATTATATCTATTTTCATTATAAAATAATATTATACGCCTCGATATTAACCTTTTAAAAGTACACAGTGTCTAACATAAACAAACAAACCGCGAAACAAGAGTGGCCAAATTGTTTTAAAGGGAAATATAAATTATAATTTAATTTTTAAAACTGTGCAAGTTTAAAAAAAGTTCAATAGTGAAACAAAAAATTAATCGGCAAACAATCATTTTCTGAATTTAATTGGTCTAATATCTAATTATAAAATAGTGAATACCATTAAATGTATGTTTGATTTTGATTAATTCAAGTTAAGACTTCATTAACCTTTTTATAAACGTTTATTGTCCTTTGACGTTTAGAAAAAGGTTGATAGAGTCTTAACTCAAATTAATAATAAATGATTTATATATATATTAAAATATTTATACATGTGTATTTGGTCTATTTATCTATAAAAGGTCTTCACATCTTATAAACTTCAATGTAATAATGTATCTATACATTTCCTACTTTAAAAAAGGAAGTAGCTAAATTTAAATTAATGATATGAAAGTATTAAACTTGATTATTCAGTAAACTAAAGTCAAGATGGATTTCACAAACAGTGTTTGAAATCACCACCTTGGGCGTAGAATACTTTCAGTGAAGTAAGTTCCCAACCCTAAACACTATGTATATATCTCCTCCTTACTTATATTTAAAATTAAATACATAAGAAATGTAAAAGCACTTTAGTTTATAATTAACTAGCCGAATGACCCGGGCAACGCCCGGGTTTTACCAGATTAAATGTTTTTATTCAAATACTATTCTTTACAATTATAAATTGGCACCGTGGATGTCACTTTTGTGAAACGTCCCGCTCCAAACTTTGTGTGTGTTTTTAAAATATAAAAATAAATATGTAAATTTTCACAACTATATTTGAAAATTATATTATTTTGATTTTCAAATACTATTCGTTATAATTATAAATTGGCGCCGTGGATGTCACTCTTGTGAAACGTCCCGCTCCAAACTTTGTGTCTGAGAAGCGATATTTTTATAGAAAGATGATCTGGCTTTTGTTTTCTGCTCGAATGAATGTTTTTCTGTTAGAATTTTGTTCCTGCGTACAAAATAATGAACTGGTTTCACCCGTGGTCTCTGCTTTTAGGAATTTTTCCCGATATAATTTTGTATCTGATAATCAAACATGAAACAGAAATATCGTCATCATTATTTTCTGCCTAAAAATATATAGTTTTAATAATTGATTTATATATTTTTTTAAATAGCCTATCGTCTTCCCGTATTTTTTTACCTATGTATGGAAATTTTGGTTTGAATTAGTGAACTATTGCGAATTTGTATACCGGACATACAAACATTCATTTATATATATATAGATATATCCTCTCCTCTCCTACTTTTTTAAAAATTTTCCTACACATTTTTTAAAAGAAAAAGTTTTTTTTTCAAATATTTATACCAGTTTCCCTCAATTTTAGCATATACAGATATATAATAGAAAACAGTATAAATATAAATATATATATAATGCACAAACGAGGATTTTATACCTAACCAGTTATATTTATGAACTTTAATGATAAATTTGATATCAGGTTTTGTGAAATTGCATAGTTTATGTTAGTTATATTTTATAAACACAGTGTATATGTAAAAATTAAATATGATGTATCATATTATATTCTTATAATTTCGCGCTCTCTTTCTTTCTCTCAATATAAAATTTAATATACTCTAAAAATTAAACTTCTGTGTTAAATCAATAATTTTCATACACAAACAAAAATATGCCCCTACTAAACAAAATTATCGAGATGCATATAACAGCTAGTAAATAAATTATTTAGTTTCACATTTATAATATGTATTTTAACATAATGTAATAATCTTTAAAATGGCGACACGAAACTTAACAGACGTCTACATATTAATGCGAAATAATGCTTTGCAGAGCAAACGTATATTTTCTGAACAGGTGGGTATTATGAAACTGAGGAAAGATTGGTTAATGTTCTTAGTGATATTATCAGAAAGGGAGTTAATTTTATGATGATTAAGGTTTAATTATCACATTTGGAAATACAAACTTTAGCCATACGACTTGATTGCTTGACTTTTCATCACCCAAAGTGGGTCTAATTTGTATAATTTTCAAGTGCTTTCTAAATTTTTCAATACACAGAAAAAATATTCTGTGTAAAAATATTCTATATATTAATAATGAGTCCTATTTATTTTTAAAAATGATCTTTACATTTTATTATTTAATATACATAGGTCATTTTCTGAACCAAAAAATTAACAAAAATGTCCAATAATGCCAGCTCTTTTCATTTAGGTTGCTTATAGGACTTAAGCTGTTTGTTTTTGTAAAAATATAGTACATGTGTAGATATTCAAAGCTAATTTTATACCTATTTTTAAATTATAAATCCAGCATATAGTGAAATGGCTACAAATGTATTATCAACTGTGCTATGACAAATTAGGTTAAATATACAAACTTTAAACCTTTCTTTTTATTTTTTTCCAACATTTCGATGACTCACTGCAAGGAAAATAATTTCCTACTATATAAAAGGGCAAGAAATAAGCAATATAAGATTTAATTCCATGACGAGGGTGACGCTGAATCACAGAAACTTAGAAAAAAGTTTTAGAATTTAAAAATATATATTTTGATTAAAATATCATACAAAGTTATTCCTAAATGCCATGTAAAATGCTATAGTTGGGGTGTCTAGTCCATTTTCTCCCTGGAATGAGGAATATATAGAAAGTTTTCCGTATATAAATTTAATAATACAGTAGAACTACCTTCCTGAAAAGGAAATCTAATTGCAGAGCCAAAGTGTCCTTTAGGGAGAGTTGTCTTCTTACTGGAGAGTTGCTAAATAGTTTTTTATTTTTTGCTTATACCTTGTACACATTGTACAGGCCATTATAATCATGGTGGGTAGGAGTAGGTGACTGCTTTTACTGTAAGTGCAACTCCGCCTTTGCCGGTCCCAAGCCCAGATGAAAAAGGAGGAGGGGGAGCAGTAACAAGCTCACTAAAAAACCTGGGCTCATCTGGCCCCGCTGATAGTACCCTGTAAGGGCTCCTGATCCAGGGATACAGGATGAGGAGTGTTTGTACTCCATGTTAGGAGTGGCTGCACATGGCGTCTGTTCCTCATGTCAGAGGCGGCCATTTCTTTTGGAGCTGAGTCGGCCTGTCACTGAGTAGAGCTCCCAGTCTTAATGACAAAGCAGACGCATTATAATGCACCCAGTCATGATGGTTGTCAAACAGACGCCATCAAGGGTTACAACTTGATACCCTAATATGATTGAGTGGAGATAAGAAAGAAGGAGAAGACTGTAAGTGCACCACATATCTACACATGTGAAAAGCATTTCGACTTTGTACTTACAAATGTGCCAGAGCCCCATTTGGTTTCTTGCACTCACTGGTGGGGTTGGACTTTTGCAAGAATCGGGGGCCATTGGAGCATTTTGACGTGACAACGTCTTAAATTAGGTTGCGGCTGGGAGTCACTTATGAAAAAGTGTAACGCCCGGTAACGTTACGATGAGTCACCGAACGAGAGTGCTGCGCGCGCAGCGCTAGAGAATTAGGCGCATTGAATCGGCGCATGCTTGTCTCTGTCTTTGTCTTTCTCGAACGTTCTTGGCGTTGGAAAAACAAGAAAGCGTCATAATACAAGTTCACACGTGTGGTTAAAGTATCGTCAGCTGTGTCTGTAGTGAAAATGTGGAGTGCTTAGATTTGTCATTTACAACAACTACAACAATAAAGGTAAATAATTGTACACTGATATTTCATTATCGTAAACTATGATTGATTGATTAATTGTTAGATTGACACAAAAGTTGAGAAACTGAGTTTATAGGTTATGTCATACTATTGATAAATGTTGATAGTGTTAAGTAAATTATTAGTTTAAAATTAATTAATTAATTATTATTTTACAAATTTTAAATAGTTTCAAATTTATTTAGCAAAAATTTGAACCTTCGATCTGAATAAATGTTTTGATTTTCGAATTGATTATTTAAAATTACAAATATTAAGAAAAAGTGGCAGATATAAGAAAACTCTATTTAAACTGTGTTGAGCAAGAACTGTGTTGTGCAATTCTTATTTTCATTCAATTCCTTGTTCCTATTGTGCAATTTAATTATATTCATATCAATAAATATTCTACCGTTGTCACGTAAAATCTTCGCCCGTAAAACCGACTTTACAGGCAACCATTGTTTTTTTTTTTTTAACATTAAAAGTGGTATTTTTGAAAATGAAAACTGTACTTTGTAGAGAGATGTAGGGAGGTTCTACTGTACTATTACTGATGCATGTACGCTACATTTCTGTGTGCTTGGAGAATCTGTTTAAGACTAAAAGGTCTTAATAAAGCCTTTTGTTGCATATATATATATTGCCCGGATAGTTAGCCACAGGTTCCCTGCCGACAGCTACTGTAATTCAAACTCATGGACAAAACTTAAGGAAGTTGTACCTTTCAGCATGTATATTGGGATTCAGAGAATAACTCTGAAAGATATTACAGTGACCTTTATTGAAGACACACGAGATAACCAAGTGTGTATACACTCATGGACAAAACTTAAGGAAGTTGTACCTTTCAGCATGTATATTGGGATTCAGAGAATAACTCTTAAAGATATTACAGTGACCTTTATTGAAGACACACGAGATAACCAAGTGTGTATACACTCATGGACAAAACTTAAGGAAGTTGTACCTTTCAGCATGTATATTGGGATTCAGAGAATAACTCTGAAAGATAT